>LOJH01000632.1:0-13670 GCA_001685095.1 Ellobius talpinus | reverse complement strand
GCAACCACATGGTGGCTCACAACCATCTATAATGAGATCTGGCACCCTCTTCTGACCTGCAGACATTCAGGCAGACAGAACACTGTATACACAATAAATAAATAAAGGATTTCCTTGCAAGCAGAAAATATTTAAAAAAGAAAATAATAAACTTTTTTTGTTGTTTTACAAAGGGCAGGGAAGGGTTGAGGAAAGAGCTTAGTTGGTTAATATGCTTGCCACACAAGAATAAGGAGCACAATTTAGCCCCAGTACCCACTGGCTAGGCACAGTAACCCACATCTGTAATCCCAGCACTGGGCAGACAGTGAAAGGAAGCTGTCCTGGGGCTTGCTGGCCAGCAGAGTTAGCCAACTTCTGGGTAGTATGGGCAGAGCAAGGGGAGCTCCAGGTTCAAAGAGAGACCTTGTCTCAAAAGGTGACTTCCCTCTTCCATACACATGTACATGTATGCCTATGCGTGCACACACGCACCCCAACCCGAAACCCCTCCCACCCCTCCAACGCCCCTGCACACACACACATACATGGGGAGAGGACACCTAAGCAGGACAAAAGCGACATGAGAACCTGCTTTGTTCTGCTTGATGACAGCCATTACTATATTTAAAGTCACAGAGGAGACAACTGATAGTAATTTCCAAAGTTAGTATTCGGCACCTAACATGATTCAGGTACTTTTATGAAATTGAAATACACTCATACATTGTGACAATTCAAGCAAACTCTTAAGTTCTCCTGGAATGCACAACACTATGAAAACAAAGTTGGCTGCAATCCTAACATTAGGTCTCTTTGACATTAGGGCTTTGTGCTTCAGTGATCCGACACTGAGCTGAGCAGCTCATACATGCCTCGTCCATTGCAAAGGAGGCTGGGGTGAGGTCAGAGAAGTCTAGCATCTTCCTTCCTGGACTGCTTCTCCTCTTTGGACCCACATGGAACAACAGCGATGGGGGAAGCCTCAGAAAACAACAGTGACCTAATGCCCCCTATGATGTCATTACTCCGGGCTGCAGCCTGGGGTAGTTGGTTCTCTCCTTGTACCATATGCTTTCCAGGGATTGAACTCAGGTCACAACGCTTGATGGCAAGTGTCCTTACCATCTCACCAGCCCCATGAAGTGTGCATAGAAATCAAGTTTTTTAAATGCCCTCATGTAATCCTAAATATGTGTCTCAGACGTAAGAACTGTCTGCCTTGGGGCTGGGGAGATGGCTTTATTGGCCACACAAGCACAAGGACCTGAGTTCAGATCCCCATCACCCATGTACAAGCTGACACAGAGGCGCAGGCCTGTGATCCCAGTGCTGGGAAGATGCAGTCAGGTGCACCAGTCTAACAGAATCGTGAGCGCCAGGCTCAGTAAGAGATCCTGTCTCAAAGGAAATAAAGCTGAGAGCAATCAAGGAAGGCATCCGAAGTTGAATGCTGGCCTCAAGTGCACACTCACACGTGCGTGCACACACATATACACAAAGAACTGACAGCCTTAAGATGTCTCTTTTCTGAATAGAGCCAGTCAGGTGCCTCCATGAATGGACGCATTGTAACTGTAGATTCCACAAAGTGCCATTCTCCTCTTGTCTTTTCTTGTCCAAAGAAAACAGCTGAGCTTCATTTCGTCTGGTGCAATAGATGATAATGAGTTTAACTAGAGTGCATTCAGCTCACAGACCTTGCACAAGCAGAGATCCTATACCCCCCGCACCCAAGAGTAAACAGGGTCAAGTGGCTGAATGTGCAGGGCAACA
The DNA here is from genome assembly GCA_001685095.1 of Ellobius talpinus. Classification (NCBI taxonomy): domain Eukaryota; kingdom Metazoa; phylum Chordata; class Mammalia; order Rodentia; family Cricetidae; genus Ellobius; species Ellobius talpinus. Next base: position 11,915 of record LOJH01000632.1, on the reverse strand, counting down.
GGGTCAGAACAAGTCGTGCAGACCAGAAGCAGATTACCATCTGTCCTGACAAACACATCAGCCGCAGCCAGCCATACCTGTTTATTAACCATCTCTGCCATCCCGCAGCCAGCCATACCTGTATTAATCATCTCTGCCATCCCATAGCCAGCCATACCCGTATTAACCATCTCTGCCATCCCACAGCCAGCCATACCCGTATTAACCATCTCTGCCATCCCACAGCCAGCCATACCTGTATTAACCATCTCTGCCATCCCGCAGCAAGCCATACCTGTATTAACCATCTCTGCCATCCTGCAGCCAGCCATACCTGTTTATTAACCATCTCTGCCACCCTGCAGCCACCTCACAAACAGCTCTCCAGTCTTGGAAATGGGCTGTTCTTACAAAGTAGGATTTTGTTTCAGACAGGATTTTATTCACTAGTTAACAAAGCTAGTTTTGAACCTTTGGCAATCCTCCAGCCTCAGCCTCTCAAATGTTGGGCTTACAGGCATGTATCACCATACCCCGCAGGGAATACACCTTAACACAGAAATAAAGTGAACTTTCTTCTCATAGACGAATCCCGCTTCCACACTCCAAACTCGCAATGCCCTAGAAAGTCTCTGCGACACTAAACACTACCCTCTGCTGCCTTCCAACAGAGCGGTACCCAACTCCATCCACACATCCGCCTGGCCATCTCCTTTCTTAGCCTACAACAGCAGTTCCTTATGGGGATAAGGACCATTTCTTTAAAAAATAATAATCACAACTTAAGGCATTCTATACACTTCAGATTGCAATGTAATAGGCAAATTCCACTTCTGCAATGAGAAAAGAAATATCATGTGTCATATACAACAATATAAAAAGGACCAGAAAATAAATACTGGGCCATAGGACAACAAGTGATTTTATTTTTAAGATTTATTTATTTATTACGTACACAGTGTTCAGCCTCCATGTATGCCTGAAGGCCAGAAGAGGGTACCAGATCTTATTACAGATGGTTGAGCCACCGTGTGGTTGCTGGGAATTGAACTTAGGACCTCTGGAAGAGCAGTCAGTGCTCTTAACCTCTGAGCCATCTCTCCAGCCCCCTATTTCCCTTTTTATTTTGTACTCCTCTACAAGGAGTGTGAAACAAAGCTTTGCCCCAAAATAAAAATGATACCTAACTGCAATATAAAATTTCTTCTTTAGTTACTAGTATAGTATAATAAACATTTGCATGCAATATCTATATTGCAGTATATATATATATATTTATGTGAGATATATATGCATATATATAATATACATGCACACACTTCATACCCTTGGTCTAAGCCCTAAGTCCTAAGCTCCTAACTCCCTTGCAATATTAATGAGAGGAGGCTTCTGATACCCGATGAGTCTCCTCCAACCATATCTGAATTTGCACTAATGAGATGGCTCAAGGTAGGCCCTTAGAGTTTCCAAAGTTGGCCATGACTAGCAGGTTGGAAATTTCAGCTCCATCTGAGACCTACAGGAACAGGATGGGGCTAGAGACTAAGTTCAATCACCAATAGCCACTGATTTAAAGAGGCATGCCCATGTAACCAAACTCTACACAGAAACCCTTAGTGACAGCCAGGCACAGCGGTTTCTTTAATCCCAACACTCCCAGGGGACAGAGGCAAAAGCAGGCAAATATCCGTGAGTTCAAGGCCAGCCTGGCCTACATAGCTAGTTCCAGGCCAATCAGAGCTACACAGTGAGACTCTGTCTCAAAAAAGAAGGAGGAAGAGGAGAAGGAGGAGGAGGAGGAGGAGGAAGAGGAGGAGAAGGAGAAAAAGAACACTTCAGTGATGGGTTAAGATGCCTTCTAGAATCGTGGACACACTGTGCCAGGAGGATGGTGTCCAAGACAGGCACAAAGGCCCGGCCCTAGGGGCTCCATCCTTTGCCTGATAAGGTGAGTAGGGTTGACATGTGGGGCACAGGAAACAACTTCTGAGGGTGGATCTGTCTCCTCTCTCAGATCACATATTCTGTGTGAGGACATCAAAGCAGTCAGATGGGGGCCCACCTTGGTGCCACCAGCCAACACTAACCTGCTAGCAGCTGACAGAGCCACCAAGAGCGGATCTTCCAGCCATAGTCAATGCTTCACACACCAGCCAGCTGGCCCAGAGAAGATGGTTGCTTCCTAGGAGATCCCAAGGCTAAAATACTACTGAATACCAAGTCAAGAGACACCCCATCCCTTCTGCAGCTGCCCTTTAAACGTAAATGTTTGTTGATGTTATTAGGGCTAATTTATCCTGAGCCAATACAGAACAAAGACTCCTTCCAAGCCTAAGACTAAACATAAAACCGCATCACCTATATTATTTATATATTCTAGAAAGACCCTCAAAAGAATTATTCAAGGTCCGAAAGAGCCATGGTCTGTGGGTAGGGGGGGAGTCTGTCTCCAGTCACAGAAACACACACTGTCACCTAACTAGCTTTCATGACATTGCTTGTCCGGAGCTGGAGAGACAGTTCAACCATTAAAAGCTAGGCTCACGACCAAAATGTCGAGACATTGTTTGTTCAAGGGTGCATCCATATTCACTATGCTCAACTTAGTGAGCCCGGCTCTGGGTGACAGGACTCAGCAGTTCAGGACCAGGGAGCGGCCAATACACTTCATATCCATTTCTTAAAACATGTCTTGGGATTCAGGCACATACATCTCTCATTACAGGATCCAATATTTTATGTTCAAGATGTATGACTGAGCAGGTAGGCAAACATCTAGACTATGGGAATAGAGCTCTTGAGGACAGCTCCACCAGCAAAGTGCTGGCCTCACAAGCCTGAGCTCAAGCCCCACCCCTCAGTGCTCATGAACACTCAGGATTCTGCACGGGACTCAGACACACTGATTTACCAGAATATGGAAATAGGGCTTGACAGTTCAGTCAGCAAAGCTTGACACATAAGCATAAGGATTCGATTGTAATAATGTCCAGATCACACATTTTAAAAAAATATAAAAAAGGTGGGTGTGGCAAAGCCCACTTGTAATCGCAGCTTTAGGAGGGGGAGATGGGCAGGCCTCTGGGCCTTGCTGGACAGCCAGTCAAGCCTACTTGAGCTACAGGCCAGTAAGAGGTTCTACATCAAAAACCAAGGTTGATGGGGTTGGAGAGCTAGCTCAGCAGTTTTTAATAACATTGGCTGTTCTCCAAGGGTTTGGGTTCAATTCCCAGCACCCACACGATAGTTGACAACCATCTGTTAACTCTAGTTCCAGGGGATTCAACAACCTCTTCTGACCTCTGCGGACACCAGGCATGCACAAAGTGCACAGACATACATGCAGGCACAACGCCCGTGCACATAAAATGAAATTTAAGATTAAAAAAAAATAAAAGGTTGGTGGTTCTTGTGGGTCAACACCTAAGGTTGACTTCTGACTTCCAGGTGTACACATGTATACACATACACACACACTCACATACACACACGAATGCATGCATGCATACATACATACACATATATGCATGCGTGCATGGAATTAAGCATAGGAATGATGTAATGCACCATGTATCAGTCTCCCGGGGAACCCTGAAGAGCAAATAATACTTGAAAGCCAACAAATGAGTATTTTAAAATTCAATCTCACTTCTACCAATATGAGATATCGATCTAAAAATGGGTCTCATGAAAGCTCTAGGTATATGAGTATTAAAAGGAACATTAATGTTTAACTTTGGGTTAAAGATGCAAAACAGCATATGTGCACAGGGAAATATGCTGGTAACCCTGCCCCTGGAAAGTAACAAAGCATTTTCAATAATGTATCGAGTTGCTGGATAGTGAGGGCAGGGGTGCCTCTCACTTGTTACAAGAACAGCAACATCTCCTCTTTCCCATATTCTCACTTTTCTACAGTTTTTAAATTAGCAAGTATATGGCATCTGAAGATGAAGATGAATGAGGCTAGTGAAGGACCCTGCCCTCAGTTTTGCACACGTCACCTCACCTGGACTCATCCTTGACTGAATGAGGTCGATTTCATTATAGCTACACTTACCAGAGGAGGAAATGGTCTTCAAGGTTAAGTAACTTTCTCTATGACACAGAACATGACTAATGGCTTTCCCCTCCCTGGCGCCAAGGCTGGTGAGTATCAGAGATAAGTGAGAAGGTGCCTATCTGCCTCCTAGCTTAGTTGGCACTGAAAGAAATGATGGGGAACCTAGAAAGCCCCAAATGTCTAGGCGAGCCTAAACCAGGTCAGCTGAGCAAGTCAAGGCAGTCTCCAGACAGAAGAGACCAAAGTGCATCCCAACCAACACATCAGTCAGCATCTGGGAAGTCCCCACTGTGAGCTTCAGTCAGGGGAGGACTGGAAGTGGAATAAGTTAAAGTGATCCTTTGTCAGACCCCCTTCCAGGTCAGAAAACAGGCAGACACAAAGTTTGTCATTGTCAGATGGGCTCACTGAGCCCCGAACAGTCTGTGGCACTGTTTGACGTCCTCCGCACAGACGACCTGATCTAATCCTCACAGCAAGTTAGGAGTTACACCTGCTTAGTGACCTTGCAGCCCAGGGGCCGAGGCCTGAGGCAAGGACTGGGGAGTGAGCACAGTGGGGCTCAATGTACCTGCCTAAATAAAGTACATTAAAAATGGAGGTTATGGCTAGCTCAGTGCCATGCTCGTCCAGAGACAGACTAAGGTTCAGATAGGACATGTGGGGTGCAAAGATAGCCAAGCCTCACTGTGTAAAGAAAGCCACAGGTACACGGAACTGGATCAGAGTTCTCACTTTCATCACAATGATCCCTTCAGAAGAGAACAGAGGTAGGGGAGGTGAGACCAAAAGGGGTAACGTGATTGGAGCAACAAACACGACAAACACCATCAAAGTATGCCATAAATCTCTCAGCCGTAGGAACCTCCCTGGCTAAGGCCTCAGCCAAGCCCACTGTGCCTGGCCCAAATTTTCCAACCCACAGATTCTGTGAGCACAACACAGTGACTGTTTTAAGCTACTTAGTCTTGGGATGATTCCGTTACACAGCAAAGAGAGCCAGTGCCCATGTTACTCTTCCACTCGCTGTGCTCCCAGAACCTGCCGGATAGCAGTGTGAGGGAAGGGTAAACCCAACAGCTTCATCTAAGCTGATGTTCCTGATAGAAAGACACCGACTACTACAACCCAACAGGAAGGATGGCAGCAGCGAGGTGCCGGGTGAGAGCCTCTCGGTCCATCGGATGCACAGGAGCTTCACAGGCATAGTGGCATCTGAACTGTTTCAGAGGATGCGGAGCAGGGCGTGCCACATGGAAGCCTTGCTGCATCCCAGGCTGAGCATGAAGGTGTCCTGGGTCTGTCCTGTGACTACAGAGCCCTTCAATTTCAGTTAGGAGAAGGCACAGAGAGACATTAATAAAGGCAATCTTCCTCCAGGACTGGAGAGCCGAGGAGGGTACAGAGGTAAACAGGGAGACGGATCAGATTCATATTTCTGAATCCTCGCTCTAGGAGCAGCTGGAAGACAGAGCAGAGGGCAGGGCTAGAAGCGGGGATACCAAATTAACAGTCAAGGGAACCAGCAGGAGAGCTGCCTGCCGAGAGACTCAAGGGCACGAGCTTCATCCATTCATCTCTTCAGTATTTGGGGAAAAAGAATGTGAATCTCCTCTAGTGGTACCTAAAATAGAAATGGCCTAAAGAAGATTAATAAATGCTAAATTATTAATGCCACTTCTAAGAAGGTGTAACTACCAATGATTCATTGTGCCTCTGATGACTTTATGTCCCTGACACCTGCACTGCTCAGTGGCCAGCACACGACCAGTCCCACACACAGGCACTCAGCTGGGGTCTTAGGCAGGGTCTCCACTTCCATGTAGTCCTTCATGAGCGAACACTGAAGCCATGTGGCTGCCAAACCTCAGCCTGGACACACGTGGAGACACTGTGCTCTTTAATTAGGCCAAAAGACTGTCTTCAGATTTTTGGGGTTTTTTGGGTTTTTTTGGTTTTGTTTTGTTTTGTTATTTTTTTTAATTTTTAATCAAACCATCACAGAGTCTTTTGATCGTTGTACTGATCTTGCTCCCCTTTGTCTTCTCAGACTGTCTCAAATGGACTTCAGGGATGACTTTCTCAGACCTCTGATACAGGGCTGTGTGTACATAGCCACTGAAAACATGCAGTATTGCTCAGAATTCTTATCTAACTATCATACTTTAAGGGCTAGAGAGTTGGCTCAGCAGTTCAGAGCACTGGCTGTTCTTGCAGAGGATCCCAGTTCAATTCCCAGCACCTACATGGTGGCTCACAACTGGCCATGACTCCAGTTCCAACAGATTCAGAATCCTCTTCTGCCTCCGAAGGCACCAGGCATGCGTGTGATACGCATACATATGTGCAGGAAAAGAAATCTTTAAAATATTAAATCTACTTTATAATGATGTGCACTCCTTTATAAAGCTACAATATTCTATGACATGGTCATTTCATATTGATGGGTATTTGGATTATAGATAGACAGACAGACAGAGATAGCTATACATTTTTTCTTATTACAGACAACCCTTTTTCACGTTTGTCCTTTCCTCATCTGAACTGATACAATTCTCCGTCCTTCGTTTCAGTGACCACTTAGTGGGAGCTCCCCAAGGACCATCCCCAAAGCAACACCTGCCTTTGCGCTGCTCAGGCTCCCTTTCAGAGGACCTTGCTCATTCCTCCAGTGACAGGCTCGGCACCACATAGCCCAAAGAACACATCTCCCATGCTCTCAATTCTACCCCTCCTGAAGAGGTAAGGGAAGCAGCCCAGAGTTCTACTTCCCTCCCATCCCTCTTTTCCCCTCACACCCCTGCTAAAGATGGCAGGAAAGAAGCTTCCAGAAGGATGGGCAGCAGTAGACAATCTGCAGCCTGTCACCAACCCAGTGCCCACAGCCACAGGGTTGACACTTCCTTCCACCCCACTTGGAATCAACACAGTAGTCAATCACAGTGTTTCTGTCTGAATGTCAGTATCTGTTCTATTTCCTAGATGGGGGAAATTAAAAGATGGCATCAGATTACTTGCCTGTAAATGTGAGCCTTATAATCACCCTGTCCACTCTTCCTCTGGTCTCAGAAATGATGGAAATGGGCTGGGTTTGAGCTGCTTGCTGCAAAGAGTGGCCTCATGGCGCCGTTCTCTAGGAGTCATGGACCACAAACTTCGTGTGACTTCCTGTAAAGGACTGCCACAGAGAGCTGTCACAGGGCATCCACAACTCCTGCTGTCACTATTTCGGGCTTCGGGTACCAGTCTCCCCAGATTCTCTGACTCTGGCAAGGTGGCTGCTGTGTTTCTGCCTCTTTACCAGCCCCACCAGCCCACCCAAACAAAGAGGTCCAGAAGAACCTACTCTTCCTCGGCTTCCAGAACTTAGTCCGTCCTGTGTGTCCTCCCAAAAGATGCGGGGTGTCATCAGCATGCCCTCCATGCATGACGCCCAACATGGCCACTAGAAGAAGCTGCTGAAAACAGGCATGTCAAAATGTCACTCAGGCAGCAGAGTGAGACAAGCTGGGAAGAGCTTCATCAGCGTCCTCAGGAACAAGGCCTGGCTATGAAGAGGTGGCCACTGCTCCAGAACAACTTAGGGGGAACTCAGGCTGCCGCATCCACCAGCACATTGTCTTCATCCTGCCCCCCAGTACCCAGGCAGTGGAGTTAGAACTAACGGGGTATACAGCCCTCAAGAAAAGCATAGGCTCTCAGTAGGGATGATCAAAGGAACAGAGCATTTCTTAGTTCAGGAAGCCCCTCTAGCTCTCAAAAACTGCCTTGTGCAAATCGCCTGGGCTCTTTGCACTCCAGTGCCTTCCTGACAAGGTCCCTCTGGGTGCCTGGCAGAGCTGCAGTGGGCCTCTCAGTAGTGAGGTAGAATGACCAGAGATGAGCCCGCACTGATAACCACCTGAGGTGAGGGGAGAGGCATGGAGGCCAGACAGCAGACGGTGTGTGTGAAAAGACGCATGGCGGGATTTCAGAACAGCCCCAAGGACCACAAGAGGAAAGCTCTGTAGCTTGGATCCCTGCACATCCAAGCATCTGTCCCCTTGTTCCTGTGCTGTTGGAGGCCCAGCTTAGAAAAAGCGTTGGAGGAACCAGGCTTGCTAAACACATGGATGTCCAGAGGAAGAAAATGACTGATGCCTGGTCACTGGGGAGGCTAGAGTGGGTGTTGTCTAATCTGCTGATCTTTTTGCTATTCTAAGTAGCTAACCTTCCTGAATCCCCCAAAATCCTGAGCATTGTTTAATCCCCTAATCCTGAGTTTTGTCTCTCAATGAGTAGAACCCACTCTTAAGAAATGGGTCCCAAGCACTTTGCATCCTCCATAAATAGAATGCTTATTACAAATCCTTCCTCCTTAGGGCTTGCCCTCAGCTCTATTTATCAGCCAACGGAAACTATTCTTATTTTAAGATTGGAGGTGCTTTGTTACTTTGCTAGGAAGATTCTATGGAGCGATGCCTAATGCTTTGTTCTGATAACTGTCATGTAAAAACCTCTTTCCAAAGTTTTACTGTGCTTAAATGTGTAAGAAAAATAAACCGCAAGGTCAGACTCTGGAAGGTTTAACCCCGGTCCTGCTAAAGTACGTTGATCCAAGTTTCATCTTTCACCTCACAAGGATTGTTTCCCCGACCAGGGTTGAAGCTTGCAGAGCCTCCCTGACACTCTGCCCTCTAGGGCATGTCCTTCCCACAGCCAGTGTGAGCTCCAAGGGCACTGCTTTCGCATGCTCACTCCTGTGACTATTGCATCTACACATTCTCTAGGCCAAGCTCAGGCATCCAGGCAGTTTACAGCATGGCCACTAGCTGTTATTAGTGCCTGTATGAATGTGTGCATGACTGTGCGGGCAGGTGTATTACAGCGTGTGTGCGGAAGTCATGGGACACCTCTGGGGAGTCTGTTCTCTCCTCCACCTTGGCTTCCAGGTCTCTAAGCTGTGCAGCAGGAATGGCTCAGTTTGGGGGTTCCCTTCCCCAAGCCTTTTCTTTTAAAAACAATCCTCAAAAACAATCCATTATGGAATGTGTTTGTTCTGACCAGGTCAAGCAGTGTGTGGTCAGATGGGCCTGGAGTCTTCTCAACAAGATTTAACTACTTAGGGCAGGGATTGAAGCATGGGTGGTTAGGCCCCTGAAACACATTTAGCATTATCCAGAGAGCAATCTCTGCACTCAACTAAAAAAATAGTCTCAAGCACTGATACAGATGGGGGGGTTCCCATGTACCTGTTGCTTATGGTGACTGTTGTAATCTGCTGGCCTGACCTGTCATCTGTGTACCCTGTCCCTTTAAGAGACGAGGCCCGCCCAATCCCAATCTCTCCTCCCCCTTCTCCCCCCTTCCCTCCAAGGCACTGAGGCAAGCAGATCTCTTCCCCTCCCTCTCTCACCCTCTTCTGAAGAGGCAGCTTCTGCCTCTCTCCCTTCCCTTTCTTCCTTTCTTCTCTTCTGTGCCCCCATTTCTCTCTCCCCTTCTTCCCCCCTTCCATAATCCCTTACTCTTATACTGTTCCCAATACCCACTAAATAAACTCTATACTCAAGCTCTCTGCGTGGGGTATGTCTGTCTCCCACCTCAGGTCATCCCCCCTACCCTGGCCCCCACCTTCCCTCGTGGGACTGGCCTCCCGCCCCTCGTCATGAATGGTAACAGTGACATTCATCATTCTGCCCTTTCCCACATCCTTGGTGTTCACTGTTGGTTATCCAGACTATTGCACACTGCCCTCTGTGGGAAGCCCTAGCGTTACACAATTCAAGGAAGATGCACTCACCATGACTACACATAGGTGTGAGCTGTGGACCCACCCATCTAGTTTGTTCTTCTGAGGGACACAAAGCAGTCAGCTTCATAGACACACAAAGGAACCCAGGGGCAGAGACAAATTCTGCAGCAACTCAGACAAGAGAGCGGTGGATACATGGGGCCAGGAAGGTATCAGGCTGCACCATGGAAGGAGCTCACAAGAGAAAGCAGAGGCCTGCCAAGAAACAACAGCTCAGACAGGCTGGGTGGCACACACCTGGAAGCACAGTGCTTGGAAGACCAAGGCAAAGGGATCAAGAGTTTGAGGCCATCTGGGGCTGCACAGTGAGACTTTGTCTCAACTCCTTGAAACAAAAAAAGCAAACCAAAGAACATATCAAGTAAATCACAGCATCTGTCACTAGTGATTTGGCCACTAAAAATCACAGAAAGGATACTAGGAGTTTAGTTAGCTCTGCAGTAAAGTGTTTGGCCAGCATGCCCTGGGTTCAGTCCCCAGCAATCCCCCACCTCCCCCTGCAAAAAAAAAACTCATAGAGAAAATACAAACATCTGAAAATGCTTAAGGCATGTTACCAAATAGAAGGGAAAGAAAAGAAGTTATAAAAAGAATTGAAAGTATTGTTCCATATAAAACTGCTCCCCCACCTCTGAATGCATGGGGGGCAAGGATTGGGCTTTTAGCATCCAAAGAGAAACGCCTGGGTGAGTAACAAAGGATGGGCTGCTTCCCTGCACTGTTTTCTAATTCATAGCAATGAATCATGGCCAATTTCTCAAATCATTTGCTTTGCAGAACCCACAAAAGGAGTCAGGAGACAGTATTTTGATGCAGACTACCCTGAGGTTGTGTAAATGTGACAAGATTGTGATCAAAGGCTTGAGGTAGGACAGGAGAGCAGAGCTGGGAAGAAAAGGACCGCCGGAGCCAGCCTGGTCAGGTAAGCTGGGCAGGTGTGTGGGTGTCAGTTGCCCTCTGCCCAGATCTTAGCTGCTCAGGGGCCTGTATGAACAGATACGACCTCATTTGCTCATTTTTTTAAGCTTAGTCACTTTCCTGAAAACACCTTATTTTTTGAGTTACTAAACTCCACGCTGATCCTTTCTGAGCCTTCTAACACAACCCTGATGCTGGCATCTCCAATCGGATGCCTCCAAGCAGCATTAACAGACACCAGATTCAGATCAGCTTTCCTGGACATACAGAGGGCACCTGAATGGCAGATGGCCCAAGGAGTCCTGAGAAAGCAGAAGCCAGAACACAAAGAGACAGGCTTCTCTGACTGACTGCGGCAGGCCAAGGATGACACTCAGTGCAGGGCTATTTCTAAAACCCTGGTGGGGGCCCTGCAGCAACTGCAAATGCAGGATTTGGGGTGTGAACATCTGCAGCAGGGGCCAATCCAGCAGGGGTGTCCAAAGCCTCCACCCACCGTGATGCAGCCTCAGCTCTGATTCCTTCCATAAGGGGCTCCCTAAGGTGCACCCTACTACTTCAGGTTGATTAAGCCTTCTCTGGAAGACAACAAAAGATATGAGAGGAATTATCTTGAAACAAACCTTCCTCCCGAGACTTTGTTCCTAGTGGGTTTGTTTGTTCATTTTTGCGGGGAAGGGAGGAGGGGAATTGAGACAGGGTGTTACTAGCCCTGGCTGGCCTGGAACCCCATATGTAAACCAGGCTGCCCTACTCACAGAAATCAGCATGCCTCAGCCTCCTGAGCGTTGGGGTTAAAGGAGTGGCCCGTGAAGCTGGATCCTGGAAACCGGACTGGGGACACAGGGATGAAGAAAGGACAAATACAGACACGGACAAGCTGGGGTAGGAGGGGCCTCAAGCTCTGATGGAGACACCAGCTGCAGCTCAGAAACTCTGAGTTTATGCTGAATTAAGGAGATGGATTTGGATTTACTTTATGCAGGGAGTGAGGAAGCAGGTTTAGCTCATCTCAGTAGGGGTCTTGGAAAGGAGCAGTCTTGGGCTCTAAACATCATGGAGGAAGCTGCAGTGGCATTTCCAGCACATGCATCAATGTGTACAGGGAACAGAGGAAGGCTTTGCCATACCCAGGGGTCTGAGGCTAAAGGTGGAGGTGGGGGT
>LOJH01000631.1:24940-52739 GCA_001685095.1 Ellobius talpinus | reverse complement strand
ACATTCTTGCTTGTCACCTTTAGTATCTGGGAAGGGTACCTTTCAGGTCTCCTAGTAGATCCCCAAACACAGATGAGATGCTGCTGAGCTGTCTGTACTTTTTTTCTGCACATTTATGTAGATTGAATGCCTTTTATATCTTGAGCATTTATACGCTGTGGTCATACTTTCTGCAGATTGAAATATAACAGCAAAACTAACTAATTTCTTCACAGTTTCATTGAAGGAATATTCATTCTTACTGTAGTAAGAATCTTAGTGACCAAGTCATGCCTTTTTTTCTCCTAAGTTGAGACTTTACAGCTTTCAATCAAAGAACACCTTACAGCTTCCCTTTAGTGTGTCTGAGCTGCTCTGGGAGCGCTCATCTCAGGTGCTAGGACAGCGAGCAGGGGCATACAGTCTGATAGCAGATCTGTGCATGACTAGTAAGCAGGTGGGTAACATTTACGCTGTGAATACACTGGACAGAAGGAAGACTCGTGTAGATGGAGCCAGACAGTGTGAGAGTTCCCCGTACTACTTGGAATGATAAGCAGCTTGAAGTTTATGAAATGCTTATTTATGGACTTGTCAGTTTAATACTTTTGGGGCCATAATTGACCATGAATAGCTGAAATGCAGAAAGTAAAATGACAATTAAGGAGAAAAGCTGTGCTTCAGATTTTCAGGTTGTGGTGTCCATTTTGACCTCTTGGATGATGTGGGCTCCATATGCCTTCACAGGTTAGTTTTAAAACACGCTCACGTGGGCCTAGAGACAAACTGGTTAGGATTTCTGAAAGAACTATTGATTGTATTCCTTCTCTGAAGAAAGTTGAAGTGATGCACAGGTTTTTCCACAATAAAACACACTCACCTTTCTTTTATGGTTTCATCACTGGGTTGTTTGCTCATTGTCACTGGTGACCGTCAGGTCTAGAGCCAGCATGCTGTGCCTTTCCTTGTTTTATGCCAAATACCCGGCTGCCATGCTCTTCAGGAACCTGTGTAGAGTGGTGGTGCTTTGGGTCAGTCACGCTGACCCTTAGTGCTTTCAGGGTCCCTTATTTCTATGCAAAGGCAGGAGCTCAGACAGTGATATGCTGCATCATGGATTCCTGTTGTGTTTGCTTTACTTCTAAGGAAGCGGGAAAACTCTTGCTTTTGCCATCCCGATGATTCATGCAGTGCTGCAGTGGCATAAGATGAAGGCTCCACCTATCCCACATAGCACTGGGATACCACCAAGGGAGAGCAGGATAGGAGCCACTGCTGATCTTGGGTCACCTCACACGGATGGGACTGAGTCTGGAGTGTTGCTTGATGAGGCCAGAACTGAGAATGAAGCACAGCCCAGTGAGGCTGGGGCGAAGGCCGAACCCAAGACTAGTGCCTCTGCTTCGGCCCCGGCACTGCTCTCCTGTGATGGTGATGATGCTGGTGAAGGACCTTCTTCCTTGGTTGAGGACAAGCTTATCCCCAAGCAAAATGAGGATGGAGGAGAAAAGCTTGATGAAGAGCAGCCTGGGAAGTTAAGACAGGAGCTGTCTGACCATATTGCTGTCTATAAGGTACACCCACGGCGCCCCCTGCTGGGACTTGTCCTGACGCCCACTCGAGAGCTGGCCATCCAGGTCAGACAACACATTGATGCTGTGGCCAGGTTTACAGGTGAGATTTAGTTCCACTGAATAAATGTTTCCAAATGCCAGGTGACTGCAGTGAGAGCTGTGGCTCCTGTCGTCTAGGAGAGCTTTCTTATTTGCTGGAGAATTAAGTCCTTTAGAATTGTTGAATTCCCTTAAGGGAACCAGATATCTAAAATGTTTATAGTAACCTAACCTTTTAATAACAAATTTGTTGATTGCCTTGAGGTAAAAGCTTAATTCTGTATCTTTTGGGTAGGGTTTCTACACTATGGTGTTTATCCTAATGAAAGCCACATTGCATGGCTGAGTTCTCAAGTGCAAGGCACTTGCCGAGCACCTCAGCTGTGTTACCCTGTGTGTTCACTCCTATCCCTTGGCCCAGAAGCAGTCTTCTTCCCAAGAGATGACAACTCCAGGCCCCGGAAGAGCTCAGGTTCACTCTAGTGGAAGGGAATGGAAAGGGCTCCTTACGGCGTGTCACATAAACATCCTGCCCAGCACTGTAGTGCACCACTGCTCGTGGTCAGAGCTGTGCAGCTAAGGCTGTCTGGGTTCAAATCCAGCCTTTCTCTGTGGTTAGAAGGAAATGGCAAAGTAGACAGGGTCCAACCACAAACTACAGGCTGTCTGCTAAGACCTCTAGGAGTCAAGCCAGACCGACTTTCAGCACTTCATGGCGTAGAGAGCTGTGCTGGCGACCATGTGCTAGTCCAGAGGATGAGCAGCCAGGTGGAATAGCAGTGTCTGTCTGTTTTCTGTCCCGTAGGGATTAAGACAGCAATTTTAGTTGGTGGAATGTCCACACAAAAGCAGCAGAGGATGCTGAATCGCCATCCAGAGATTGTGATCGCCACCCCTGGTCGACTCTGGGAGTTAGTTAAAGAAAAACATCCTCATTTAAGCAACCTTCGGCAGCTCAGGTGAGAGGCGGCCCCTCTCTCTTCTCTTACCCTCTAAAGTGAGCCTGAGGTGTGTGATGTGTGCAGGAAGGCGTGGGCAGTGTTTTCTCACTACCACAAAATACTGTGGCCATCCAGGCCCTGTCCTTGCAAAGCAAGCATGCACGAGAGAAGTTGGCTGATGCCCTAATGGCAATGGTAGGGTGCTTGTATGTGTGTGTGAATGAGAGTATGTGACTGGGGTGGGAGTGGATAACATGTAGAGGTTTTTCTTCCCTGCAGTTGCACTAACCATTGATGTGGCCTGTCTGGTCTGCAGGTGCCTCGTGATAGATGAGGCTGATCGAATGGTTGAGAAAGGCCATTTTGCTGAGCTCTCCCAGCTTCTAGAGATGTTAAATGACTCCCAGTACAACCCCAATCGACAAACTCTTGTTTTTTCTGCCACACTAACCCTGGTACACCAAGCTCCTACTCGAATCCTTCATAAGAAGCATGTGAAGAAAATAGATAAAACCGCCAAACTTGACCTTCTCATGCAGAAGATTGGCATGCGGGGCAAGCCAAAAGTTATTGACCTCACGAGGAATGAGGGTACAGTGGAGACCCTGACAGAGACCAAGATCCACTGTGAGACAGATGAGAAAGACTTGTATCTCTACTATTTCCTCATGCAGTACCCAGGCCGCAGCCTGGTGTTTGCCAACAGCATTTCCTGCATCAAACGCCTTTCTGGGCTCCTCAAGGTCCTGGACATCATGCCACTGACTCTGCATGCCTGCATGCACCAGAAACAGAGACTCAGAAACCTGGAGCAGTTTGCCCGTCTGGAAGAGTAAGTGAAGCCTGTCTCTAGAGGCCTGGCTTTGAACCATGAGCCACTGTACCCAGGGGGTACCCCGCCCCTGTCATAAGTTCCTTAGGAGCAGAAGACAAGCTAGCTCTCTTTTTTCTTCTTCTTCCCTCTTTTCCTTAATTTCATTTCTATATTTGTCAGTGTTACACATTCATTGTATTTGTTTCCTATTAACATTCTCCGAAACTTCTAGTTAGCAGTTAGACTACAGATGAAGTCCTGGGCATCCAGTTACTTCTTACACCCTTGAGATGTGGTAGAATGCATTGTGATTGAGAGCAGATACTATAACCAGAGTATCTGACAGCAAATCCCGAACCCTTCACTTCCTTGCTGGTCAAGTTAGTCAGTGTCTCTGTGCTTCGTTGTCTCATACTTAGGGTAACAGGTGCTGATGGGATTGCTAGAAGAATAAAGTGACTGGCAATGATGAAGGGAAAGTATTGGAACTATTGCCCAGTGTGACCTTCGATAATCACGAGCCCCTACCACTGTTTATTGTCATTGCTCTTCTCACTTTGTAGATGATAGAGTGATATCTAGAAAAGTTCACCAGCTTGCCCAAGTTTTCACAACGTGGAAGTGACAGGGCTGGGTCTCAGATGGATCTGTCAAACCCCAGAGCCTACACCACATCTCCTCATGTTTGTCCCTCTGCCTGTGGACCAACTCTGATGCAGGGAGCGAGTACAGGTTGTCTGTCTAGGGAAGAGTGAGGTAATCTGTCAGTATGGGAGAGAGTAAGTGAGAAGGTATTAGGAGGTAAAGACACTGATCCAGAATGTATGTGGCTTCATTTAATTCACTGACAGAACATAACATGCTCTTTTCTCAGCCTCAGCTTAATTGCAAAAGGGAGGTGATAGTATTACCTTGTGGGGCTATAGTGTGGAGTGCTTAGTGGGTGCTAAGCTGACTAATAATTGTTATTTATTTTTGTTGTTGTTGTTTGTTTCCATTACAGCTGTGTTCTCTTGGCAACAGATGTGGCAGCTCGGGGTCTGGATATTCCTAAAGTTCAACATGTCATCCATTACCAGGTATGGCTCTTAGCATGAAAGCCCCTCCCCGCCATCCTGCTCCTTACAGTGAATGGGAAAGTGTTAAAGCAATGGTTGGAGCAGAGGGGAGGAGTATTTCCCTGCAGCAACTTCCCATTAGCATCTAGTGCCCTTTGTGACTGCTTTTGAAACAGTAGCATCCTATCAAGTAACCTTTCTCTTCAGGCCACTTATATCTACAGATTAAAGTGTCAGCCCCTCCCACCCCCTTATCTTCCAGTGGCATGGCTGAATCTTAGTGTGCTTTTGTTACTGTAACAGAATACCTAAGGCTGGGTGATTTGTAAAGAGGGTGTGCCTGTTGATTCTGGGGGCTGGAGAGTTCAAGGGCGTGCTACCAGTGTCTGCTCTGCTCCTCTTTGCTCCAACCATTGCTTCTGGTGGGAGCCTTGAGGTAGAGGAGTGCGCAGGTGGCAAGTGCCACAGGTGGCAAGTGCGGTGGCCAACATGAAGGAGACAGCATTGGGTGACATCTCTTGGTAACCAGTCTGCCCCGGAGAGCAAGAACTCACTCCATTCCTCTTTCCAAGCCATCTACAAACACTTCCCCGCTAGGCCCATCCAGCACTGCTGCCCTTGTTATGCTGAAGAATTTAGCTGCAGCAGGAGTTTTGGTGGGGACAGACCACAGCAGCGTTTTTGTTTTTATAATTTTAATTTTTATTGAAAATAGATTTTTTTCATATAGTATATTCTAATCATGGTTCCCCTCCCCTAAGTCATCCCAGATCCTCCCATCTTTGCACTCCCACACATCTATATCTTGTCTTTCTCTTTCTCAGTACAAAATAAGCAATAAAGAAAAACAGAATAGGACAATAACAAACAGAAAAAAGGAGCCAAAGATAAAGCATAAGAAACACATACAGATGCAGAGACACATACACTCCCACAAACAAATCCCATAAAAACACAAAATCACAAACCATGATATATAAACAAAATACCTGTAAAGAAAAAAAAAGCCCAGACAAAGCATTATGAGAGAAAACCCTCCAAAAATACCATTGAGTTCATTTTGTGTTGGCCGTCTACTCCTAGGCATGGGGCCTGGCCTTAAGTGTGGTTTGTGTACCACACTTAAGTGTTTGTGTTTGTGAACACTAGTCTGCGTAAACACTCACTAGCCCATAGGGATGACGATTCTAGGTAGGCATCAGCTCAACTTCTTCATGTTCAGTGAGTTATGTAGGTGTTATCTTCAACAGTAGGGTCTTACCATCAGTTTGTGGAGAGCAACAATTAGCATTAGCAGTAGCCTGGGTTGTTTGGGGGTTTTATATAGGACCCTCACAGCAATGTGTTAAATGGCTAGTCTGGTGTGCAGTGCAAGAGTGGTGTAGTTAAGACCTCCCTTGGCTAAATCCCAGCTGTGTGACCTTCATCAAATTCTTTGGTCTCCATCTTCGTTTTTCTCATTTTGTGGATGACAGGGTAATGTGTTGCTAGGTTAGGAAGGCATATGTAAAGATCTTGGGCTGCTCAATTGGAAACACTGACTACATGTTCTGGAATAGCAGCAGCAGTAACAGTGATTTTGAAGAGCAAACAGCAGCAGGTAGTTGTAGCTGGGAGCATGGGCTCCAGATCCTACTGCCAGGAATAGAACACCACTCTGATGCCTCAGGGTTGACAGCTTTGGGCGAGGACTTTGGCACCATTCATTTTCGTGCTGTTACCTATAAGCTGGCAGCAACAAGCACACCTGCCCCTTAGGGTTGTTAGAACTGACTGGATAGTGGCGCACCCACCATAGTGTGGAAAGCCTGGCATCTCTTAGGACAGATTTTGTAAGCAGGGTTTTTCATTAGGACCACTGGCTCCCCAGTTACACAGAGACTTAATATTAATTATAAATGCTTAGCTGATAACTTAGGCTTGTTACTAAACTAGCTCTTGCAACTTAAATTAACCCATATTTCTTATGTACATTCTACCACTTGGCAGTACCTTTTTTCAGCACAGAATGCTCGTCTTCTCGTGTAACCTCTACCTGCCCAACTATTGGCTAGTCAGCTCTTTATTAACCAATGAGAATAATACATATTTACAGTGTACAAAAAGATTGTTACACAGCAGTTGTTTTTATTATTCATTTTTTCTTTTTTTTTTCTTTGAAAAATATTTTGGGAGTACCAATTTCAGATTAGCTAGCACATCTCTGGAACAGGTACTGGGTTGCTTGTAGACGATACCAGGACCACACAGCATAGTCCCAGCCCCTAAGAAGTACTGCATCCCACAGTGGAGAAGTGAGATATGGCCACCACTGTAACATAAGATGGGAAATTATCACGTGTAATACAGTTTGAGAGGTGCTGAGTGCTTTCCAGAAGATGGTACCGTTCCAGGATGGAGAGGTTGGGGTGTGCAGGGGGAGAAAAGGGCTGTGTGGGGTATGCCTTAGTTAGGGTTCTGCTGCTGTGATAAACACCATGACCCAAAAGCATCCTGGGGAGGAGAGGGTTTGTTTTGCTTTACAGTTTATAGCCCACAGTGAAGGGAGGGCAGGGCAGGAACTGAAGCTGACAGCCATGGAGTGCTGCTTACTGGCTTGTTCCTGCTGGTTTTCTCAGATTGCTTGCTTATATAACCTAAGACCACCTGTGGAGAGGGGCGCTCACATCAATCATTAATCAATAAAATGCCCCACAGACTTGTCCATAGGCCAATTGATCTGATTGCAGTGTTTCCTCAGTTGAGGTTCCCTCTTCCCAGATGACTTAACTTATATCAACTTGAGAAAACCTAACACAGGGTCACTAACTCGGAGTGAGAGGAAGATCTTGTTGGGATGTGAGTAGATGAATAGTTGTTGCGGCCAGCAGAGTTAGCTAGGAGCGGGTGGCTGAAGCCTAGAGGGTCACGGTCAGGAGTTGGCTCTTCATTCTATAACATGAAGGGTGGCAAGCCTCATTGCTAGAACATGGTAAGTGGTCTGTAGTGGACACTGAGCCACTGCACTTCATTGGTGGTGGTCGCCCCAGGAGGCAGGGAGGCAAGGTGCGAATACTCATGCCATGCTGTCTGTGGACAATGTACCTGCCATAGGTTGACCTGGGCTTCGCAGGTCTTTGAATCCTGGCTCCCACACTCATTTAGTTGGTTAATTAGGGGAAGTGAGTAGACCACTTTGTATTTTAGCTTCCTGGTTTACAATATGTGAGTAGTGATCAAGTATTTCATATGACTAGGATAATTTTACCTTCATTTTATTTTCTTTTTTTTTTTTGTTTATTTTTCCAAACAGGGTTTTTCTCTGTAGCTCTGACTATCCTGGAACTCTCTTTGTAGACCAGGCTGGCACAGAGATCTGCCTGCCTCTGCCTCTCAAGTGCTGGGAATTAAAGGAAAAGGCATGTGCTACCACTGCCGGGCCTTCATTACATTTCTATTGCTGTGATAAAACAGTGTGACCAAGGCAATTTAGAAGAAAGGGTTTATTTATGATTAATGGCTTATGGTTCCAGAGTGATAAGTCCACAATGAGGGAGGAGAGCTAACAGGTGGGAGGTGGGTGGAGCAGGACCAGAGAGCTCAGCTGCAGATATGATGCAGAGAGTACACTGGAAATGGTACGTGGCTTCCGAAGCCTCAAAGCCTACCACCAATGACACACTTTGCCAGCAAGATAATATACCTCCTAAGCCTCAAAAATGGGAACCAGATATTCAGAGACCTAGGAAACATCTCATTCACACCACCCATACAGAGTGTACTGTGGCTGGTTGGCCTCTAGCAGTCACTCAGTAGCTTTTCTGTTCCAGTCACCCATGCCGAGTCGGGACATTGCAAAGCTGAGACTGAAGTAGACCAGATGGCATTGGTTTCAGGGGGCGTGGGAGTGGCGAGTAGGAGTGAAGAGCTGAGCCAGTGTGGAGGCCATGGGAGCCTGGTGGGTGGACTGTCAACTTAGGGACAGTCTGTGTTTCTGGAAGTAGGGCTACATTGGTCACAGTGCTGGAGAGGTTTCTGTACCTCAGAGAGCAGAGCCAGTTTGGGGATGTAGCTCTGAGGGACAGAACACTGTTGGGCAGTATCTGTGTGCTGATCCTCCTTGCTGCTTTGGTAGGTGCCCCGCACCTCAGAGATTTATATCCACCGGAGTGGTCGGACTGCCCGTGCTACCAGCGAAGGCCTCAGCTTGATGCTGATTGGGCCTGAGGATGTGATGAACTTCAAGAAGATTTACAAAACTCTGAAGAAAGATGAGGACATCCCACTGTTCCCAGTGCAGTCAAAGTACATGGATGTGGTCAAGGTAAAGTGGTTAAACCCCCCTCACAGAGCACCTTGCTCTGAGACCAGAAGCCTTACCCTAGAGAACTGAGAAGTGATTCTGCTGATGGCTGGATGGTGGCTTTTGTAAAAAGGCTGGGAGCCCCAGACCTGGGAGAAAGGCAGAAAAGGGTTGTGGTGATATTTTTCTGTGCTTTAACAAATAAAGCTTGCCTGAAGATCAGAGTTTGGAGCTAGCCACTTGTTAGCCGTAGAGGCCAGGCAGTGGTGGTACATATCTTTAATCCCAGCACTTGGGAGGCAGAGGCAAGACAGATCTCTGTGAGTTCAAGGCCAGCCTGGGCTACACAAGAGTGAATCAGTCTAAGAGAGAAACAGAGCCAGGCAGTGATGGCTCACTCACACCTTTAATCCCAACACTAGGAAGGTGGAGACAAGAAGGGATACAGCTGGGCGGAGAGGGATATCAAGCGGGAAGAGACAGGAGGCATAGCATTCAGTCTCAGGATTCCTGGAGACAGGATTACCCATTCGGTCTGAGGATTCGGTAGAGGTAAGAACTAGGGGCTGGCTGCTCCGCTTCTCTGATCTTTCAGCATTTACCCCTTTAGCTGACTCGCGGGGTTCTTATTATTGAAGACCAATTAGAATTCACGCTACATTTTCTCCCTCATCCACTTTGGTGTCTGATCTTGAAGTCTCCACTGCTTCCACTCCAACTAGACAGTGCAGTGAGCACAGCTATATTGACATCTGTCAGAGAGCTATGAACAGCAAGGTAAATGCTGAAGGTTTGGTGTACTCCTGAAGCAGAGACAGTAAGGCTTGCTTTCTGTATCTGTATTAACTCGGGAACATTCACCGTGAAGGTGTGCCCTGGGTCACAGTGTAGCAGGGACTAATGTGGGGTATTTTCCCCAGAGGCTCACCAGTGTGTGTCTAGGCCAGGCCCACAGCACAGTGAAGTTAGTGTGGAGCCCTGAGGTTAGCAGGCATGTGGTTATGATGTGGGGAGAAGAACTTTCATCTTTCACAGAGGTGAGGAAGGGTGGAGAGGGGGTGGAGTTGCAGCCACTGAGGAAGTGGAAACAAGGGGCAGTTGGAGGGCCTGTGGCCACCTGGCATGGAAGGTATGTTGGTTGTGTGAGGATTTATGATGGGGCTGGTGGGAGGTGGGAACACAGAATTCCTATTGAGCCTGGGAGCACCCCATTTTCATGGCTTCTTATCCTCATTTCACGTGATCTCCCATGTCAGGTGAAGGGGGCATTATATCACTGCATTCTGACCCCAAAGCCATGAGAAGAATTGAGGAGACCAAATGTGACGCCTGGGGAGACTAGTTCAGTCTGGCCACCCATAAGTTGGCAGCCTGGGACAGTCCTCTATGAGGTACAAGCAGGCTTTCGTGGTTGTGTGGGTAATGATGGACCAGGTGTTGGCAGGAGCCCAGGCAAAGGGTTTCAGTGGAATCTGAGTTAGTCTCACTGCTTACTGCTCACAGAGCAGTTTAGGACAGTTTCGGTGAAGCTACACTTGCTGAGAGGCCTGGGCCCTCTGTCAGATGGGAATTCTGCTCATGTCCCCTCAGGAGCGGATCCGCCTAGCCCGACAGGTTGAAAAGGCTGAGTACCGGAACTTTCAGGCTTGTCTGCACAACTCCTGGATTGAGCAGGCGGCGGCAGCCCTCGAGATCGAGCTGGAAGAAGACATGTACAAAGGTGCGCCCAGGCTGGGTGGGAATGGGAGGCTGCCTCCAGCACTGGATTTCCCTTAACTTGTACATGGTTGGAACCATCGTCACTTCTGTGACCCATCAGAAACAGCAGTGTGCCCTTTTCTTGTCTCATGCCTACTCATCCCGTGTGGGCCTGCCCTCGACCTTTCTTATGTGTCTGATTCTGTCTCATATGGACAGCCCTTGGAGTCTCCGACCAGGAGCAGACACAAGCAGGATGTCCTTGTTCATGCAGCCTGGTCTCTTACTGTGTTGTTAGCCTTTTTGTATGCCTCTTTCTTCTATAAGACAGGTCTCCTAGCTTAAGATTGAGTAAAGGGGGCAACTGGGTACAGGTCTGCTCAAAACACAGGTCCAGGAGACTGGACAACTGGATAATAGGAGACTGTTAAGTCATTATTTATCGTTGTAGTTAGTACTGCACCTGCCTTCCAAGGCAGCAAAGCACCTCCATATCTCCCTTAACACCCCAACCTCCTGGCACGAATCAAGTGGGAACTGTGTTCTTTTATATGCAGGGGAAGGCTCCCAAAGAGAAGGAATCTGTACATTAGAACAGCTCTGTCACCAGGCATTACCTAAGCCCTCTTCTGTCTCTGGGCCAGAAGCCAAGGAAGGGACCAGGCTGCACGGCCTTGCGTAGGGAAGCTGAGAATTACGTCTGGGGCTCATGACAGCGGTTGTGCTCCTCCCACACAGCAGCTCAACTCAGCCATCAAGTTGAGAGGCAGACTGCTGCTCAGCGTGGGAGCCGGGAGTTTGCCAACAGTGCACTCCTCCTTGTGGCTCTGGCCTAGGGCTCAAATAGAGATGTGAGTCCCTGGCTTTCCTTCTTGACGCCAGGCTTGGTTGGGTGGGGCCTTGGGCTGCGTCCACCTCAGTGTGCAGTTACAGCATTGGTTGGGGGAGGTACTGAAGAATCAGGCTGCAGAGAAGTGTTGACTCTCTTCTGAGGAATGTGTGGTTGCCATACTTGAGGTGGTAGTGTGTAGCTACAGTGGCAGAGCAGCAGACTTCAGTCAGATGTGAGCTCTGATCTCTGACGGTTTGCTCTGCACCAGTGATGTGACTCCTAAGCCCGAGTTGTCTTCTCTGTAAATTGAGGACTTTCTGTCTTTACTGGCCCTGAACAGTGACAGATGGTGGCCCATCGCATCCCTCCTAAACAGAAGTTCCGTTTATGGTTCTGAACTTCAAGCACCACAGCTTATATTAGTCTAAAGAAAGTGTTTCTGCATAAAAATGATCTTATATTTGTGTGTGTCAAGGAGGAAAAGCCGACCAGCAGGAAGAGCGTCGGCGACAGAAGCAGATGAAGATCATGAAGCAGGAGCTACGCCATCTGCTCTCCCAGCCACTCTTCCAGGAGAACCTGAAGACCAGGTACCCCACACAGTCTGGCAGGCCGCCTCAGCTTGTGGTGGCCCCCAGGAATGGCGAGTCTGCACTGAGCTGCCTCTCCAGACAGAAGAGGAGGAGGAGGAGGAAGCCAAAAGAGCATCGGGCACCGCCACAGCCAAGTCCGAGCACAAGCTAACTGCCCCCAGCGTGGTGACCGCTCAGTGGTACCTCTCCTCCAGCCGTCTGTGAAAGCCTTCCTAGCCTGCACTTCACTCTGCCATCCACCCGGGAAAATGAATCACTCTTCCATCTTTTAGCCAAAAAGACCTCGTGCACACGTGTGTTGTGGAGTAAGTGTAGTAGCTAGCAGCTATGTCTCTGCATCCAGTTTATGCAGGCTTCTTGTGTACACCTTGGTTTCCCAATTAAAAAAGAAGTGGGAGCAGAGAATCGCCCTGAGGGTGTTGCAGTGTGTTTTATCATTAACTCTGAGATTCCCTTGGGCCAGCACAGCACTGTCCCTTCATAGAGGAAATGGTGTCACTGTATCACAAACTGCCAGGTCTTCAGCCTATGTCCCTGTCCTTTTCCACAGTAGTTTAATACCAGCTCCTTTTCTGTGTCATACTACTGTCTGCTGTCTGCTGTCTTATCTAAGCCACCCTGGAAGGTGGACAGGGAAGAGCTTGCTATCCTTGGACCGCCCTCAGCTCATAAAAGGGTATCAGTCACTAATCTGTAGGGTCAAGAGAAACCACGGGATCTGGCCCAAGCTCCTGGTCACGATTCCATGCATTGTCTTTGTCCTAGCCTTTTTGTAAAACAGACCCCTCAACCTGAATTGTCATGTGTCGTTCCTGGTGTATTACTGTGTTCTTTATGAGGAACTCAGTGCTCTGGGCTGCTTGCCTCACAGTGCTGGCCATAGTTGAGCTGGCATTAGGGCCTAGTGTAAATACACTGTAGGAACAGTGACACTGCTGCCCAGCCCCTGATCTGGGGGAAGCACAGCACAGCCTGGACTTTGAGACAGATGTTCACAGGCATGGTTCAGATGTTTGGCTTGAGGAGTCTGGATTTTAGTACACAGGCATGTCTAAATATCCTAATATGTAAGAAACACAGTCTCCTTTATCTTGTAGCAAGGTTGAGAGGTAGCCATGGGGACTCCCTTTTAGCCTTGAGCCTAAACTCAGATTCTGATGTCACTGTTGACTGATTGTCTGGCATTAAGATACCTTTTAACCCCCTGAACTAATAGAGATTGAGCCCAGGACCTCATGTGCTGTGCAAGTCCTGGGTTATCTGTATCCCTGAACCATATATGTGCAATTTGATGGAGGATGGGGGCTGCTCACCCATGGAGATAATTGGCTGGGGATCTAGCTCAGGTTGTTAGGCTTGGATGGTGAGTGCTTGTATCCATTGAGCCTTCTGCTGACTACTTCTTAATTTGGATAGTCTCATTGTCTAGGCAAGCCATGAACTGGGAACCCGCTTGCCTCAGCATCCTCACAAGCAAGGATTATAGGACTGTACTAGTCATAGCTGTTAGATACTTATTGATTTAAATTCTCATTTGGTAGTCTGAGGTCATGGTGTATCTTAATACCCTTTTTTTCTGTAGTTGAGAAAGTGAACCTTTAGTGGTTAAGATTTAGCCATTGCCACCAGATGAGATGTTGGTAACCTGGGGCATCTTCCGTCCAAGTGAGTTCTACTGTTCTGATGTTAGGGACACAGCAACATCTCCAGGTAGGTGCCCTTCCCGTAACCCCACTGACCTGCCTGGGAGGACAAAGCAAACATCAAGAGATCGCCTAGGAGCCTCCACTTTCCAAATGATGCTGTGAGATGTCCATGGAGTTGATAAGCAGGCTCAGGGGCCCCACACACCCTTGATAAGATAGGGCCAGTGTTCCAAGCCCATCTGTGTCCACTAGTGTGCTAAGGCTTTGGTCAAGTCTGTACACAACTTCCCACACCCTTCCAGTGTGGTCCACTCATGAGTGGCCTGTGGGAAGAAGGTACTGTTCATTACATAACTAGTATCTAACATTAAGAAGCCAGACTGAAAGATAGAAATTTTTTTAATGCTACGAATGATGTTTTCATCTAAAGGAAGCTGAAGGGCTTGGCCTTGGGCACTCACTGAACCCCAAGCTCCGCTGTCCCAGGTCAGCTGTCTATTTGGCTTTAGACCTATTACAGTACTCTCCTATGGCTTAGGGAAGCCACTCACTTCTGAGGCGTGCTTCTCTGCTTCCAAAGCTCAGCGGTGAAATGACTTGGGCAAGGTCCCACAGTTGAGAATTGAACTTGGGCAGCTGACCCTGGCACAGTTTCTCCTGTTGTAGGAAGACAGCCAGAGCAGGCACACTGCTCTGTTATTGCCCATACTAGTTGTTGCTTCTGGGAAAGTGAGGAACGCACAAGCATTTGCAAAGATGATCTCTTAAAGCACCTGTGCTTCCAGTGTTTTGTCTAGAAAGAGGTGGCTGTAGGGGTGCAGGAGTCATTCAGAAAGTAGGTATGCTGGCATGACCTGTTGCTGTAGCCTAGTTAAGAACTGCTGTGGGCAACCAGGTTTTAGCATGTTCCCAAGTCTCCCCATTGCCCTGTTCCTACACTCATCTGAACTCACTAGAGCAGCCCAGGCAGGCATCCTGTGTTCATACCATTCAGCCAGGAAGTGAAGAATAGTCTGGCTGAAGATAGACACGGAAATGGGCCCCTGCTCTTCCAGGTACTTGTCATAGACCCCCAACGCTCATACCCAGATCAGGGCAGGACACTTAACAAATCAAAAGATGAAGGCCAGATTTACACTCCTGTGCCAGTGACAGACTCACTTAGCTGGAGCCCTTGGATCTAAATGATGCCTTGGTTCCCACACTGCCCAGACACCTGAGTCCTTTTGACTTACACCAAGCAAAAGATAGAGATCCGAAATTTGTGTAAGACTCAGGATCCTTCTGGTCTTGTGTGCATACCGTTGCAGACCCTCACCAGCAGCCTTAATCCCTGCAGAATGAAACATGGTTTGGGGGGCGGGGCTTTGCACCCAAGGAAGGGTACCAGTGGGTGGTTCCATGGCTGTCCTATAGAAGAAGGCATGGCTAGCTAGTGCCTCAACCCAGCTGGAGGCTGACTTTCCCACAGTGTCCTCAGGGGCACTGCTGAAGGTCTTGAGGCAGCAAATGAGTAAAGGGGGCTATTAGGGGGCACGTGCAGAGGAAGAGGCTGCTGCCAGCACCGGAAACGCCCCTGCTGCCAATGTCAATGGCTTGTCTGTTCTTTCCTGCCTCCAAAGCCGGGCTGGGGAAACTGAGGAGCCTAGCACAGCTTTGTTTCCATGCCCAGACCCTACCCAGCTGACTTACCTAGACGCTTCTAGGATTCACTGGGGATGGTGGGCAGCTGCGCTCCCCGAGCCCAGACATGAATACACTGACTCAGGTACAGGCCTTTATCTTTGCCAAGCCTTATCCAGGTGGGGTTGACGGCAGAACCATGGAGGGCCTGTCCCCCAAAGTCAGGAGTTCTGGTCCTGAGGTAGAAGGACCTCACAACCTGAAGGCTAAAGTCCTTTTCTGGACTTTGGTATAAAAGTCTCTCTCTCTCTCTCCCTCTCTCCCTCCCTCCCTCCCTCCCTCTCTCTCTTTCTCTCTCATGCATGGGAAAGCAAGCCATCATGAATGAACTACACATTCAGACAGTTGTTTACCATTACCCACCCAACACAGGTTCATAGGTCTGGTAAGTCACCTGAATGTGGCAGCTGACCTGAGGTTTTCTTCCCTATGAGGGCCACTGCCCCTGGTGAGGACTAACCATATATCCCCATTTTCACACAGCATCACATCAACACTGCCAGGAACCTCTTCCCGATAAATAAATAGGTCCAACGAGGTTCTTAGAGTAAACAGATACATAGACAGGGTTCCTGGCTTTCCGGTCCAGAGTTAGCAGGCATTACATCATCTATCAAAATAAATACTAAAATTCCTATTAAGTCATGACAGTCCATAGTGGGCACAGGTCTCAGTTCAATGGCTTTACCCAAAAGGCTGTATGTTTTCTAGTTGTCTAAATCAATTAAAAAATTGCCAAGTCAGAAGGTTCCATTCAAAATGCAGTCCATTAGATGACAGGCTCTGGCATGGCCTAAAATTAGTGTTTTTCAGCTGCATACAGGATGTTGTAGTGGGATGTTTTATAGAGCAGATAAACAGAAGGTATGGCAGCCTCGGGGAACACGTGGTGGTTCAGAGCGGTGTCCATCTCGTCCACATACTCCACCTGCAGAGCGATGTTCAGTGCCTGCGACAGAGCTGTGATCTGGACGTGGTCACACTCCATGGCCATGGGCTCCACTTCCTGCATGACCAAAATTAGACAGTTGGGAGGGGGGAGTGAGTGTAGCCCTGGCTTTCAGGATCATGGCCACCTGCGCTGCAGGGCGGGGAGGGTGCTCTTCTCAAGCACATGAGGGCACAGGTGCTGACACCCACCTGTCACGGAAGCAACACAGCCATAGACGACTGGGCTTGTAGAAAAGGAACTTGAACCATTTTTATTTCAGACCCTTAAGGATTGTGCAAAAGTGGAGGAATCTTTCAGTCTAGCATCAAAACAGAACTAAAAGGACCTTGCCACCAAAGGCTTCTAAGTACAAGCGCTTGCAGAGGCTAGAGAACCTGTGGGTGAGCCCTGATGCTGCAGAGACAATAGAGAGGCAGAGATGGTGCCAGGCACCCCAAAGAGGGCAGCTGCTCTTGTGCCTACTGGTAGTCGCCATCCAACTTAGAGCCCAGTACCTCCTAATTAAAAAAAAATTCCGGAGGGCCTTATGAAGATTGTCCACTGTTTACATGCGGGCCATATAAATACATCTTCAGATAAATGCAACTAAATGAAAGCCCATCTTTGGGCTAATGTGGCAGGAGCTGCAACCCTGCAGTTTATCAGCAGAGCCGTTCCAAGTCCTGAGATTCCCTGAAACTGCAAGCGGCTTGCTCAAGTGGCTCAGGCCACTCACAACGAGGTCTCCATGTACTAACTTTACTAGTTGGCATCGCAAGGATGTTCCTCTGGGCAGAAACAGTGGTCCCAGGATGTGTAAGAGACAGGCAGACAAAGCCCAGGCTGGGGGTTACATCCTTGAGGAGGATGCTAAGGACCTACGTGAGTGCAGAAGTCTTTGATGTCCATCTCCTCATCTATGAAATGTCGGAAGAAGTCAGCTCGGTTCCTGATGAAGGCTGATGTGAGCAGGCGCAAGAACTGCACGATCTGGTCCGAGGAGCTCTGGTCGTTGAACACCTTCAGCAGGCTGGACTCTGAGCTGTCCTTCTCTACCAGCTCGACCACACTGTAAAACTTCACGCTGCCACCATCAGAATAGACCCTAGCAGGCACCTGCCCCCCACACCCTATGGGACCCCCTCAGAACTCATTTTGAGATTGCAAGTGAGATTGCAAAAGTTGAAGCCCAGAGGCACATCTAGGGGTCTGTCATTGAGTCTCCTTCCATTATACATTCAGAATGGCAGGAGGCTGGCAGTCCTCCAAACTGAGGTCCCCTGGACCCACATGTCCCCACAAACAGGACATGACTGCTCTGACCCTGACCCAGGTGGGAGGACTAAGAAAAAAAACTGCACAGCTGTGGGTGGGCCAAGGACCTCCAGCCTGTCTGCTCCTGTCTGCTCTGCCCATGTGGGAGGCCTTGGTCCCCAGCCAGTGTGGCTCAGATGAACTCACGGCATTAAAGGGGTTTCTGAACTTGTGTTCCTCAAAGCCGGCAGCCAGGAGGTCATTTGGAGTCTGTAGCACACGCTCTTTAAACCTAGAGGGGAGGAGACCTGAGGTTTACCTGATGGTCATGGGGAACACAGGGTGTTGCTGTGACAGGCAACTGCCCAGTCCACACCAGCCTCACAGAGGTGCCTTACGTTGTTTCTAAAGCGCTTCACATAGCCATGCTTGCCTGCTGCCTTCCCTGCTGAGGATGACTCCAGTTCTCAGATGAAGAAATTGAGGCAATCACAGCATACTCCCCAGATACGGCAATTCCCTTTCAAAGGCTCCCTATCCCTGTGGTCCCTGTGACATCTCTTTGTCCTCCCTGGTCCTGTCCTTTCCCTTCTCTCCCCTTCCCTTAAGCTAATGAACTGTTTGAGAACTAGCACCCTGTACTAAGCCCCAAATGGTATAAAGATACAGGAAATAAAGCATTCTAAAAACTTAGAGCAGGGCTGGGGAGATGGCTCAGAGTTAAGAACACACTCTTGCAGACGATCCAGGTTTGAGTCCCAGTACAAGTTCATAACCGTAACTCCAGTTCCAGAAGATCCAATGTCCTCTTCTGACCTTTTCTGGAACCGAGGACACATGTGGGACACACACACGTGCAGGCAAAACATGCATACAATAAAATGAATAAATCTAATTTTAAAAATAAAAGGACTCAACACTCAGTTTCCTATTTAGTTCTCACTGTGCTTCTAGGTGGCTGGGGAATGTTGCATAAGGGAGGTGAGAACTCCGTGGACCCCAGCATGCACTTCCATCCCTCAGACCTCTGCTCTGGCTACTCGTGGGGTGGATCGAAACCAGCCCTAACACCAGCTTGCTCCCACTGAGGTCAGGCCTCCCCGCCCCTAACCCCAGCCTCATGGCT
Source organism: Ellobius talpinus (assembly GCA_001685095.1). Taxonomy (NCBI): domain Eukaryota; kingdom Metazoa; phylum Chordata; class Mammalia; order Rodentia; family Cricetidae; genus Ellobius; species Ellobius talpinus. The sequence goes on along the minus strand of LOJH01000631.1, from coordinate 34,289 downwards.
TCTGTTCCCACACTGATGCACAGGGTCACAGGGTCCTTATGGACACAGTGAGGAGTCTGTCCTGGCTACTGCTATTTGAAGCAGGGTCTTACTGTGTACCTCCACATGTTTTTGTTTCTCCCTCCTTTCCTTCCTTCCTTCCTTCCTTCCTCCCTCCCTCCCTCCTTCCTTCCTTCCATAAATATCAAGTGCCCACCCAGCGTTGGTGAGCCATGCCTTCAGGCAGTGCTGAGCGAATTACCAGACAAGTTATTGATACCTTCCTCAGCCTCTGGGCTGCCATCAACACCATCACAGTGGGAAACTAGGTTTCCAGGCATGCCACACCTCTACCAGGCATTTCTCAGCACCCCCTGCTACAGCCTGGTGAGACGCAGCACAGAGAAGTGGAGGAATGCACGGGTTCCACTCACTTGAGGATCTCTCTGCTCTTGCCCAGCAAAGACTCCAGGTAGGAATAGCCCAAGGCCCTATAGAAGCAGTTCCCATCTCCTTTGGTCTTTCGGATTGAGGTAAATCTTCTGCTGAGTTCCTGGGGGGAGAAGAGGACACACGAACCTCAGCAGCAGCAATGGCATTGGTGTGGGTCAGCCATTGGCCTGGCCCTTGCTCCCTCCGTTCAGGTCCTCCTACCCTCATCCATACCACAGATTCACAAATACACTGACTAGGATGTGAGACCCCCAAGGACGTCAGTCAGCTCCTGGAACTAGGCAGCCTTCATCAGGGAAGGCGACACAGAGTTAGATGGTGGTGACAGAGTATGAGGACAAGAGCTGGGGTGCCCTGGCTTCGAGACATCCACGCCAGACTTCCAATAGTCAGGAAAGGTTGCCTAGAGGAAGCTGGCAGCTGAATGTGGTGTGTGGCGGGGGGCTGGAGAACACTACACGGCCTCAGCAGTCCTATAAATGTCTCTCAGCCGTGTCCAGAGTGGCATGCCACCCATTCCTTTGGCCTACTCCCAGCATCTCTCTGAAATGGCCTAGAGCCCCCTCTGTCTTGTGGGACAGTAGTTGGGGTTTTGCAACTGCTGCCTGGTTTAAAGGGACTAGGAAGCCCCAGCAACAAGAAGGCATAGGGCTTATCTGAATCGTGTGAAGCAGGCTGATCAGGGACAGTGTCCCTCTTCTCAGCCCCTGAGAGACTAAGGGAACACAGAGCAGACTGTCCTCAACCCTGAGTTCTGCTGGAAGTGCTTCCTGTGGTCATATGCAGACCTCAGGACACCAGTGTCACCCTGAGCTGCTGACTGCTTCCTGCCCCAGGAGTCTCTCTGAGTAAGAGAAGCCCCCAGCACTGTGCTGTATCTGCAAGGTCCGTAGAAGGAGTCCGGAAGACTGCAGAGCAATGCCATCAAAGACCGAGCCTATCTACCATGTGCACCATGGAGTGGGGGCCTTGCTCTCCATCCTCTCTGGCTCTGGGAGTGACCCTCCAGCCTCCCAGTGATGTCACTGTCCTGAGAGGTCCCCTAGTAGAGCAGTGATGAGACCAGCCCTGCTGGGCAGTTCAGGAGCTATGTGGCTACACCTCAGTCTCCTTAGTTGTCAGGTGTGAATAACAGATACTTGCCACACAGAATCAAAAAAAAGTTTCACACAAGTAAATCCAGCACTTAGAGCAAGCGCTTAGCTTTAAAACATATGATTTTCCCACAAGGAAATGATCTCTCTCTGAGGTAAATACCCAATGTCAGAATGGTTCTAAGAGTGTTTCAGTTTGCCCAGGAGCTTGGCCCGAACTCCCTGCCTTCCAAAAGCTGTCCCCTTCTTTACTTGTGACCTCCCCTCACTTTGTTTAGGCTCTTGGTCTCTCCACCCTCTGCCTCACCTGGATTTTCCTCTGATAAATCCTGTTTTCAGGATGATCCCGAAGAATGGATAGAATGTCACATTTCTCTGATATTAGGTTGAAAGATGTTTCACTCTGAAAGAGAAAGAAGAACCATTTCTAAGCTGGCTTCAAAAACACCTGAGGGGCTCTTGGAACTGACGGTCTCTGAATGACCAGTTACACAACCCAGAACATGCCCCCTCCCCTTGGAAGGGGTGTGTGAACATGTGACCAGCATCCTAGGGACCTGCCTGGATCGTCCTGGTCCCAGGGCAAGAACAATCAGGACTGGTACCATCATGAAGTATCCTGGCTATAAAGAACTGACCTCATAATTTGCTAGCAGATTCATTTCATAACATTTAATATCTCAGATTTAATAAACCTCCATGCTGGAGCATGTTCCCACCTCATTCATTCATTCATTCATTCATTCATTCATTCATTCTTTCATTCTTTCTTTCTTTCCTTTACTCCCATTTCCATCCCCCAGTTCCTGAACATGCATCCTGTGTCAGCTTGGTGTCACATGCTGCCAATAAAGGGCTATTCCCATCCCTACACAAAAGCCAGTAATACCACAGGGTAAAAGTTAGCTTGAGGTGACCCCATGTGGCACTGCAGGGTGTGTGCTAGGGAATGGCTAATGACCCAGGTTCACACAAGTGCTGGGGCAAGTGGGACATCTTCCCATACCGCTTACTGGTGCTGCCCAGTTCGGAGCCAAGGCCAGAACCAAACCTGAGCACGTGCCCGTGGGGAGCCAGTGTCTCTAAGCCCTGGAAGGACTCGGCAAGCAGGGTGGGGACAGGGCAGAGGATGCCTGGATCTAGGAGCAGCAGTCCCCTCCCCACCTGTGCTTTGTCACTAGGCCTGGGGTGAGAGTGCTCAGGGGTTGGGGCTCAGCCTACTGGCTCTGCACTCTTGCCACCAGCCACCCAGGAATGGTATTCTCGACAGAGTGGAATAAAAGGTGCTTGGGCTGGGGAGATGGCTCAGATTGCTGACCACTGGAGACTGAACCCAGGAGCCCACATGGCAGAAGGATAGCACCAATGCTCACAAGTTGTCCTCAGACTTCTGCCAATGGTGTACACTTATACCAATGCATGTACACTCACATGTGTACGCACACACACAAACACATTAGAATTGTTCTTTAAAGTTTTGTTTGACCCACATAAAGAGTTTCCAGCTTAAAATAAGGGTTCTATGGCTGAGGATGTGTCTCGGTAGATAAAACACTGGTCTTGTAAGTAGGAGGACCAGAGAGTTCAGATCCCCAGAATACATACAAGCTAAATGAACAACTGGCCTGTAATCCTGGCTCTCAGGAGGTTGGTACAAGGGGATCCTTGGGATAAGCTGGCTATCTAGATGACCCAAATCTGCATATTCTAGGCCCATAGAAAAGTCTGCTGGGGCTTCTGGGAAAGGTCTGGTTTAGGATAAAAAGAAGAGAGACGCTGATGCAATATCTAAGCAGTCATCCTGTAGACCAGAGGCTGAAAGCCAACATAAGGAGGATGGTTTGAGGATCTGCTTCTACCCTCAGCCCTAAAGTGTGGGAAATGGTGACAAGTGCCATTCCTGGGCACCTACTATGTGCCAAGCACTGAACAGAAGCGTGTATATCCCCATTATCTCAATTATCACAACACTCTTGTGAGGTGGCCATTATTATACCCGTGACACTGTCAAGGTCAGGTAGTTTGAGCTAGGACGTGATTAATTCAGGTCTGTGTGAAGTTCAAACACACCAAAGTGCTAGGCTGGCACAGCCCAGACTCCAGAGCTCAAAGGACTCATCTGCCAGACCACAAAGAAATGTCCTGTCCAGGGCAGTATTCAGAGGCTGGGTCCAACCTTTCACTTCTGCAGGCCCCAGAGATACTGTCCTCCCGAAGTTGCTGATGGGAGTTCAGCGCCTCCAAGAGCCTTGCCAGTCTGTGATGCTCACTGCAGGGTATCAAGGAATAGTTCCTAAGTGACACTAGACACAGCCATTAAAAGTTAACAGCAGGCTGAGGGTGTAGCTCAACAGTGGAGCACTTGCCTGGCACAGATGCAAGCAAGGTCCTGGGTTCATCCCTAGCTCTGCAAAACAAAAAGTTAAACAAGAAAGCAAATCCTACCACCACAGAGGTAAGTCAGCCTCTCCTCCGCCTCCTTCGAGCCATCTACCTGTGCCCAAAGATACCAGCTTCTTCCTCACGTTCCTCCTTTCCTGTCCCTGATCTCCCTTTCAAAGACCTAGGACATCTGGCTTGCAGCTTCCAAGGGCTCCATTTCATTCACAAGTTTTCAAAACCTTAGGTGGAGCTGACTTTATTGACTTCGTGGGAATATAACCATAACTTAGCTACACATAGTTTTCAATCATGTTCTAAATCACAGAACGGCATCATTTGTGTAATCATTTGTGTAACACACAATTGCAGGTGTGCAGTTAACTACGCTCACCCTGTGCTGAAGAGTCAAATCTCCATGGGGATTTGCTCCATGCAGAGCTAGGGATGAACCCAGGACCTTGCTTGCATCTGTGCCAGGCAAGTGCTCCACTGTTGAGCTACACCCTCAGCCTGCTGTTACCTTTTAATGGCTGTGTCTAGTGTCACATTGTCTGAATGGCCCTCTTCACACCTTGTATACATGGCAAGGTGACCCACAGGCTGCTGGCAAGTGGCCACATGTTCCATTCAACCAAACTCCTTCTTGCTCCATTGCTAACTCATTCTTATCTTGCTACTTGCTCCATGACTGTTTATAAAAGTAGTTTTACAGATGGCTGACGTAAAATGCACAGGGCTTTCTAGATGACCGGCTACAGAGCAGAGTGCCCCAACTGTAGTTAATGAACTTGCACTCAATTCTGGTCCCAGACAAAAATCAGAAATGAATAAATGCATCAAAGGTCTAGGGACCACACAGAAGGATGCCCAGTCAGCCATGTTTACTTGGCAGTTTCTGAGAAGGTCTCCGTGGAGGAGAAGAAAAGGGACTCCATTCATCCTTTCAAAGAGGAATTCTGAGGGGGAGAGGCAGCACACCAGGGAAGGCTTCCCAGGCCCTGAATTTGCCTGGCGTATTAGGTAAACTCACTGCCATTAGCAAATTCACGCCAGCTCTTTGCAGCAGTCGTACTAATAACAAGACACTGAGTAGGGGAACCAGTTGTGCGCGGTTGAGTGGCGCCTCAGCCTCAGTGGGAGATTTTTTTCCCAAGTTTATCTCATGTGTCCCTAATCTCTGTTGTGTCCCCCAACCCCATCCCTCACTCATTCCCCAACCCTCTAAGGTCTACTTGCTAAGTATGTGAAATGTATGTGTCTTTAAAGAGTAAGGGCGGCAAAATGTACATAACATGAAGCATAGCATTTTAGCCATTTTTATATACATAATTCTACAGCCTTAAGTATTCCCCATCCCCCCATCATGCCTCTACTTTCTGTCTTTATGAATCATACTACAGATGAGATATATTTCTATTTTCTAAAAATAGATTTAAAATATATATTTAAACATATACTACAGATATGGGATTTTTTTAAACTTTACTCAATACTATTTCAAAACTAGCCATGGCTGGGTATGGTGGCACATGCCTGTAATCCTAGTATCCAGGAGGCTGAGGCAGGGGGATGATGAAATTAAGGCTAGCATAGGGTACACTGTGAGATTGTCTCAGGGAAAGGAGGGAGGAAGAAAAGGGAGGAAGAGAAAGGAGGGAGAGAAGAGGGGGACGGAAGGAAGAAAGGAAGATGAGCCTTGGGTTGTTTTCTAGTACTCCCAAGTGTATAAATAGGCACCCTAGTGACAAGCAGGTTTCTACCATGGCACTTCAAGTCCCTAAAACACCTTCAGACTGACCCAAGTCTCCACCCAAACCCACTAGCATTCCTGGGTGAGCCAAGCCTCAGCTCTGTGAAAATTTTAAGGGCATTATCATTTGACTAGTCCAGGAATCTAGAGCAATGCTCTGATTTTGACCTTGGCTGACATTAACTGGTGTTTGCTTTTAAACAAACTGAAGAATCCCAGGTTGTTATGGAGAAAAGGGAAACAGACAGGACACACCTGACTGTCCTGTCAGACCTAACCAGGCTACAGGAAAGACACTGACTCTTTAATTGCTGGTTTGCAAATAGATGCTAATTAATTAATTAAGCTGGGCAGGCAGCGCCCATGGTTGCCAACAGTTTCAGCAGTAGAGGTGAGGCACATCTCACCGACTGGCTCCACCATCAGGCCTCAGCTAGCTCTTCTGCCTACAGATGCCAACTGCCCCCAGCCATCCTGTCAGTGCATCTGAGCATGCCCACATCCCAGGCCCAGCAGCGCCTACCCAGCCTAGCAGGCAGCTGTCCTCCTCTGGACATCTTTAAGGACTGACTCACCAACCAGGCCCCCAAGCCATCACTTAACACACAGCCTGACCTCAAAACATGCAGAAGAGCAGGAAACTCCAGCCTCACCTGCCAGCAGCAGGTTGTCTTTGCCAGAAGTCACCAGGGCTTGCACCCTGGGCCCTACCTGCTGGCCTGGAGTCCTCAAGGCACTGGAAGGAATGTGCCTTTAAATGTCCGCTTGGGGGCTGGGAAGGTGACTCAGTAGGTAACGAATGAATTTACTGCTTCAGCATAAGTTCTGTGACCCATGTAAAAGTCATGCACCCGTGACCTCAGTAATGGAAAGGGTATTTAGAGATATTCAGATCTCTGGAGTTTGCTGACTGGCCAATAAGTCAGTGAGCTCCAGGTTCAGAGGGCTCAGTGATCAAAGCACTTGATACACAAGGCCGAGGGGTGGAGTTCCCAGCCCCAGAGCCCTTTTCAAATCTGGGCAGTGTGGGCAGCGTGGCAGCTACCTATAATCTCAGCACACAGGAAGCAGAGACAGAGTCCCTGGAGCAAGCTGGCTAGCTAGAACCTGGGATCGATAAACTCCAGGGTCAGCAAGAGACCCTCCCTAAATAAACAGTGATTGAGGAAACCATCCAGTGTCAACTTCTAGCATTCGCAGGCATGAACACACACATGCATGCCGATCCATGTACGCATGTGCCCATATACTTGGGAAGCAGGTACTATCTACACATACACATGTTAAAAAAGTAAAAAGAAAGCATTATAGGAAGGCATCTGATGTCAATCTCTGGCCTTCACACACATGAACACAGGTTGGTTCAATTTGCCTATATATATATATACACACACACACACATATTTTACACCTGTGGAGTGTCCAAAGTGATGGGGAGAGTTAAGCCAACGATCACTGAAGCCCCAGTAGAGGGAGACCTGTCTCCCTGAAGGACTCATTCCTGCTCCAGCACCTGAGGACAACCGTGGTGTCACAGAACATGATCGCTTTACTTTCTTTGCAGGTGGCAATGAGCAGCCTGCCTCCTCCATCTAAAGTTGAGCTGTGAACAGGCCATGCTTTCCCGGGGGCTTCTGGAAACTGCTGCTCCGCAGGCTGCCTTCCTCGGCTCCTAAAGGCTGTATGGAGGGGCAGAGGTCCGTGGGTGGGGGCGCTATTTGAGTTTGGTCCTTGGGATCCCTGTGGTGGAAGAAGAGAACTGACTCTCTGACCTCCTCACACTCTGTGGCATGCCTGTACCTCCCGACACACACAAATAAATACATGTGAACAACTGTCTGGCTTCCATGATGAATGACGGACGCCTCTCTCACCTTTCTTCCCATGGTCCCCTTACTGAGACCTGCACCTCCTCCCTCTTGTCAGGACCCTGCTGGTGACCTCACTGCACCTCACCTGACAACTAAGGGTGATGCCTCACTTCAGCCCCTTAACTGAGTCACACTTGGGAGCCTCTCTTGCCATGAGAATCCATAAATAGGTGCTAGGGAACGGGATACGCTAATCTTTGGTGACAATTTCTCGGCTTTACTACATGACCCTTCTCTGTAGGGCCCCAACCCCTTATCTTAGTTGCTGGCCATTTTCAGTGCTCCTGAAGCTAGGCCCTGCCTCCTTCAGATAACACGAACTTATGTAACATTTTTCGGCGGCCACCCACCTGATCTTAGCTCTCGCCTCACCTCTCCCTAGGACTCTAGCCTCAAACAGCTGGCAACCACTCAGACATCTAAGCAGCTCTTCTAATTCATTTACCGCGTAATTACTCCATAGCCTCATCTGTCCCCCTGGGCTTCTCTAGCCCCTAGGATACCCCTTCAATCAGAGATAGTCTACCCCCAAATCTAGGAATCCTCCTTCACTGTCTCCACCCTGCTCCACGGGTTCCTGAGTCTGGCCTGAGAGCCTATGTCCCACAAGGAGGATGCAATACACTCTACCCAGTGGCCTCCACACTTCTACTCCTAATTGGCCCCACCTTCTCCACAAGCAGCCAGCACAGGTTGCTTAACAGGCAGGGCCTTTCCTCAATGTTCTCTGCTAGGCTTAGCTGTTTGCTCCCTCCACGCTGCTGAAGCTCAACTGCTGATGTCATTGTATCAAAAGGCAGTGTTCTGCCTTCACGGATTGGACTAACACCACGATCATGGATTGTATCCAGTGTTGACTCAGTTTCTCTAGCCCTCTTCTGCCAAGCGCTGCCTTCCCTCGTGGTAAGAAAGCAAGATTCTCCTGGCCTGAGGCTGGCATCTCATCTTAGGATGTCCCAGCCTCTCAAACTCTGAGCCCAATAAGAATTTTTGGTATAAATCACCCAGAGATAACCCATTACAGCAACACAACCAGGCTAAGACATAGCCAGGAGCCAGGAGCCAGGAGCAGCAGCTGACGAAACAAATACCTGAAGGCATGAAGGCTTTGGGATAGAGGAATGGGTACAGCCAGGACACTTCCCAGGAGAATGCTGGAGAAGCCATCACAGCTGGGAACAGACCTTGGAGGGCGATTCTGGTGTGAGGAAGACAAGGCGGAGAGAAGGGAAAGCGAGAACCTTCGAAGACTTTGTGTGAGAACGCTGGCAGCAACTGGCACAGAAAAGACCGTGAGGATGTAGCCTCAGGTGGAGGTGAGGAATGAAGTCCTGGAGGCTGCTGGAAGGAGGGGCCATGTCCTCAAGTGGGAAAGAACTTGGCTGCGGGGTGTCCTTGCCCCAAGGCTGAATGGGAAAACAGAACTTAAGAACGATGAACTAGGGAGGACGTGGGGTGGCAGAACCTAAGGTGGCATCACTGGGACTGTGGTATGGCTTCTTGTAACTTCATCTTCTAACATGTCAGAGCAGAGAGATGGCGTAGATGGAATGTATAAGACGATGAAAGTCTTGAAAAACTCACAGCCCGACTGTAAAAGAATGACATACCATCTGCATACCAAGGGTGTGACCCAGTTGCTGGCCACCCGCTGAAGAGATTAGAAATTAGGACAAGAAGGGAGCTAGGTGTCACTCAAGGAGACGAGGTAGAAGACACCCCCAAACATAGCAGAGATCTTGGAGACTGGCTAGGTCTAGAGGGCACATTTCCAGGATCTCTCTCTCTCTCTCTCTCTCTCTCTCTCTCTCTCTCTCTCT
>LOJH01000631.1:0-14405 GCA_001685095.1 Ellobius talpinus | reverse complement strand
GTGTGTGTGTGTGTGTGTGTGTGTGTGTGTGTGTGTGTGTGTGTGTGCTGCTTGTTGCACAGCAATAGCTGACTGATGTACCTGCACACTGCTTCTAATACCACACTCCAAACTAAGAGTCACGTACATGGGGAGTCAGTCTCCCTGATGGGCATGAATTATGTCTTCAAGGAAATATAGTATATCTAAAAATGGGAGAGAGGCTGGGCAGGAGAGATGGATCAGTGGGTAAGAGCACTTAACTGCTCTTGCAGATGACTCCAGTTCAATTCCCAGTACCCTCTCAGCAGCTCATAATCATCTGTAAGTTCAATTCCAGAGGATCCAATGCCCTCTTATGACTTCTGTGGGCTCCTATATGCAAACGATGCACATACACACAGTAAGATGTACATACACACTCACACACACACATCTATGTTTTTAAAGTAGGAGAGAGCTGGAGCAATGGCTTGGTGGTTAGGAGTACTTGCTGCTCAATTGTAAGGACTGGGGTGCTGATCCTAGCACATACATCAGGTGGTCCCCAGATACCTGTAACTCCAGCTTTCAAGAGATCTGGTCTCCATGGGCACACACACACACACATGCACACCTATGTATATATACTCACACAGATATAAATAAATAAAAATAAAAAAACAAGAGGAGTGTGTTGCATTGGAAACTGTGGTTTGCTATGGATGATGGGATTGATTCTTAGTTTGTCTTTTGTTCTGTATACTTTTATATCTTGCCTAAAGTGTCTACAATAAGCACATTTAACTTTTATAACCAGGAAAAGAAAATTGATTTAAAAACCAGAAACAAATTCTTCTGGGTATGTTCTTGATCCTACCTCTTGATGTCCTCAACAAGGCAAATGGCACACTCTTCAGGCAGGTTTTGTGAAGAAGTCAAAAGCTTACTTCAGTGGCCAAAGAGCAAGGAAACAAGAGCTCAGCTTGTCAATTCCTCAGCCACTGGGCTTTTGTGTGTAACATGCAGAATGACACAAACAACTGTCACCTCAAAGGGAGGAAGAGAGAGTTGATTCTGAAGTCAAATTTAAGGGAGCATGGCCCAGGAAGGCAGATTCAGGTTGCCACCCAAATACCATGGCCCCACGTGGCAACGGTTTCATGGAAGTTTTATACTAACAGAACAAAGGAAGTCCTAAGTCGAGACACTTTTCAGAGTCATTGGTAGAAGCATCTGGTAGGTGGCTACAGTGAAGCAGGGAACCTGTGCTATAAGCTAAGGTGCTGTCTGATGCTGTTCTTGGGTCTTTGGGTTGGAATGTTTGCACATTCCAGAAGGATTTACCTAATAGTCACAAGGATAATTAGGTAAGACACAGGGTAGGCAATAAATGTTTAGCAGGCTAAAGACAGCTCAGGATAATTTGGCTCCCAACCTGTAACATTCTCTCCTTCAGGCTCACAGACGTCTGAAACATCCCATCATCAGCCTTATAGAATGTTCAGTGCAGGTGTGGATTTTCTTTTTCTGGGAATTTCCACTTACAGGGAGCAGAAATAAAAGGGGAAGATTCACCAGGCTCTCTGGGAATCCACACTGCCCACTTCCTTCCCTTACGTTGCCCTTACTGGTGGCTGCATGGTTGCTGTAAACTGTCGTGAAGCTGGTGGCTGTTTAGAGGAAAGTGGATGATAATGATGTCTAAAGTGTATTGGAGGGGCTCTGGGCGGCCATCTTGGGCTCTGGTTGCTTCTGTCCAGTTGCTGTGAGGGACCCCCGATACCCTGTCCTTACAGAGGATAGCTGGAGGAGTAGGCAAAGCAGGGGGATTGGCACTGAGCAACAGCTGTATTCCAAGGGTTAGGCCAGTGACCAGGCCACTCCTAGAAAGTGGATCCTGATAAGGGTGTTAATATGGAAAGAGAACAGGGAGAGGGAGGGGCGAAGGCCATGTGACCTTCTCGAGGCTCTCACACAGGATGTGGACCAGCTTCCTTCAGAATCGAGGCTCTCTGTCTCCACACAGAGACTGGATGGAATTGGAGCAGGCCCAGAAGTGCCTCTGCTTTCCAGAAATCACCTCAGATGTTCCCCTGGCATAGAAGCCAGAGCTGTCCCTGCCCAGACCAAGAGGGCATGACACTATCAGAATTCAAGAAATGTTACTTTTCAGAGTTGAGGAGCCAAAGATGGGTGGTTGGAGGGAAAACTGACCCATGAGTTATGTTTCCAAACCTGTGGGTCCTCTTTAAATGACAAAGGGAAGACAACTTGGACAATTAGTAATCTTCCAAACACTTTTTTTGTGGTACTTTGAGATTGAACCCAGCGCCTTGCTATGTAAGGCAAGTGCCATGCATTGAGCTACATCTCCAACCCTCCTTTATTGATTGATCGACTGATTTATCTATTTATTCATATTATTATTAATATTATTATTTTAATCAGGGTCTCTCTACATAGGCCCGGCTGTCCTGAAACTCACTCTGTAGACCTGCCTGGCCATAAACACACAGAGATCTGCCTATCTCTGTCTCCAGATGGTGGGATAAAAGGCATGCACCGCCAGTCAGGGCGGAGCTTGTACAGTTGACTGTCTGGGCCTCTAGAGAGTAAAGATGACCTCTTTCCTTTGACTTCTCCAGCTAAAGAGGACACTGTGTGTCCCCCTCTCTTGATCTGGTGGAAAATGAAGTATCTCCATTTGTGAGGCTCCCTCCCCACCTTCGACCTGTAGTGACTGTGTGGGCCCAGGCAACTTCGTCAGTGCAGAAAAGCAGGGATATTGCTATAACCCTTGCCCAAACACGCATGACTTTCTGAGGGAGGAGACAACTGCACAGTATCCTGAGGGTAGGGACAAAGGGGGCTTTGTCAGTCAGGGGCCCAACTTCCCTCAGATGGCATAGGCCTTGACTCTGAGTCAGTGAGGAACTTCCTCTCTCTGGACATCTGCTTTTGCCTTTCCTTGATTCCAAAGAGTTCTCCCTTTCTGCCAGCTTGATTTCTACATTCTCCAATCCCCAATCCCATTGTTCCTACAAGTCTCTCCCCCAAATGTGCCCTGGTAGGGTGTAAGGCAGGATTCTGCTCCCTGGGGAAGGGATGGGTAGGGGGTGGAGTGGGGTAGGGATGGGATTGAAGGCCAAGGGTTCTGGAGCTTCTTTCCTAGCTGAGTCACAGTCCCATAATCTAAACCTCAAAGCCTTTTCCATCTCACAGAAGGAGAAAGAGAGTTGACACTGGGTGACAGAAGCCTAAGGCTCAATAGACCTGCATTAGTGCCGGAGGTCTTGGAGCTCACCCACTGTAGCTGGAAAGGAGAGGAGTGTTTGTTCAGTCAAAAAACACACAGAAGAAGGTGCACCCTGGGAGGGTCCCGTATTGTCCTTGTTACTTCTGGCACAGCCTCCCTTTGTTTCTGAGAGAAACCAAAAGCCTTTCACAGTCATACCACACAGACCTCTTTGGGTGCGACTGCCATGGCTCTACCCCCACGGCTGGTGGAGGCCAGCATGCATCAGGCCTCACTGTTGTGTTATGCTTATGCACACTAGAATGAGTAAGATTGTGACTCGGGAACCATCATGCCAAGCCCACACTTCCCAAATGCTTTTACAACCCAGCCTCTTATAGGCAAGGCCTCATGCCCAGAGAGGGCTGACCTGTTCAGGCAGCAATGCCTAGGGAATGGCATCATGAGTGTCCCTGATGCCACCACCTACTTACCTAGTCACCATATCCTCCTGTCAATCACAGCAGCTGAGCGTGTCACCAGAGGGGAAGGCCAAGTCCCCGCCCGGAAGTTCAGAGGACCTCATGACTAACCCTTCCCCAGTGCAGGCCAGGAAGACTTCAGAGAAAAGCTGGACTGTGAAGGATGGTGGCTTTGGACAGCAGAGCCCATAGGAGGGTGCTTAGGGTGAGCAACTGAGGGGAAGGTTCCGAACCCCTAAACTTTTTCAGGGAAACTGGGATTCACAAGGGGAAGAAGGGAGAGAGGTAGACAGAGAATGAGGTGGGGGGCCTGGAAGAGCTATCTGCCTTGAACAGCCTGAGAGAGCAGATCAAGAGATCCAATCGTCTTGGCAGGACAGCAAGTACTCAGGCTATGTCCAGGGTCCTCATGGAAGGCCGTACTCTTCTCTCACCCTGTGAGGCCACAGCCACCCACAACTGTCATCTCTGGCTTCTCTGTGGAGTCATCTGAACTCCAGGTAGTAGATGGAGGAAGAGAGAGGACCATTTGTCCCTGCACGAGGACCACCCCAAAGGATCGTCCTAACAGCGTTTGAGCTGAGTGGAGACTTCCGAAGCTTTTCCTCCCCTAATCATCTTCCCAGAGTTCAGGAAGCAGCCTGATGGGTACAGGGGAATGGCCTCCATTTTCACAGTGAGAGATGTGTGTATATACACAAACACAAATACACATACATATACATATGTATACACACACAAAGATCTCTATATATGCAGGTTCAATAAGTTTTCTAAGCTCCATGGAACCCACAGCTTCCTGAGAGGGAATGTCCTGTCCAGGTGATTGACAGGACCATTTGGATCAACTTTCAAGGGGGAGGGGACCATTGTTTTTGTTTTTTATCAGAAAGCCTATGGGTGAACAGAAATCTTATGGGTTTTACAGGCTGTTTAGAATGCTGTGTCTCCATCCAGAGTCAGAGATATGACTCGTTCCATTCTTTTTTTTAATTACTTTTTATTTAGGTAGGAGCACATGTGTGTACCATGGCATACAAGTGAAGGTCAGAAGACAACATACGGGAGCCAGTTCTCTCCATCCACCATGTAGGTCCACAAGAAAGAACTCAGGTTACCAGGCTTGGCAGCAAGCACCTGTCCCAGTTTGCTTTCTGATGCTGTGATAAACACTGTGACCAAAGCAAGCTGGGGAGGAAATGGCTTTTTTGGCTTACGCTTGCACGTCACAGTCCACCATTGAGGGAAGTCAGGATAGGAGCTGAAGCAGAGACCAATCAGGAATGCTACTCACCAGTTTCCTCCCAGGCTCATGATCAGCTGTCTTTCTTAAACAACCCTGGACCACCTGCATAAGGATGGTACCTCTCACAGTGTCCTAGGACCACCTACATCAATTAACAATCAAGAACATGCCCCCGAAGACAAGCCCACAAGCCATTCTGATGGAGGCAATTCTTCATTTGTGGGTCCTTCTTCCCAGCTGTGCCAAAGTGATAACCACGATTAGCCCTCCAGAGCTTTACCTGCCCAGGCCTCCTACTGGCCCCTCGCGCCCCGTTCACTGCCCCTGAACTTCGGTTCCTGGTTTTATAAGCTCCTGTGAGGGGGATCATGTTGTTGGTTGTTTTTACTCTTTTGGGGAACCCGCCACCCAGCTCCCAAATAAATCACGCGTGGAGTCTTATTCTTTCTTATAAATGCCCGGCCTTAGCCTGGCTTGTTTCTAGCCAGCTTTTCTTAAATTATCCCATCTACCTTTTGGCTCTGGGTGTTTTTTCTTTTCTTATTTCTGTAATCTGACTTTCATTCTTACTCCATGCTGTGGCTGGCCTCTTCTTTTCTCGCTCCTTGATCTCTCATCCTTTCTCTATTTTTCTTCTATTTATTCTCTCTGCCTGCCAGCCCCGCCTATACTTTCTCCTGCCTTGCTAGTGGCCATTCAGCGCTTTTTTAGACCATCAGGTGTTTTAGACAGGCAAAGAGTCACAGCTTCACGGAGTTAAACAAATGCAACAGACAAGAATGCAGCCCATCTTTGCCTCATTAAACAAATGTTCCACAGCATAAATAAATGTAACACATCTTGAAATAATATTCTATGGCAGGGTCCATACTCAGTGATCTTCAATCCTGCTGATATCTGACTAGTTACTTAGCACTAGGACCCTGTATCAACTTGCTTTCCAGAGAATTTATGTAAGCAGGACCACTGGGTCAGAGAGCATGTCTCTGGAACATTCACACGGTAGCTTAATTTGTATTTTTGATGGACAAAAATTGTATGGTTGAAACATTTTGCATGTTTATAAGCTATTCTTAATTATTTTTGTAAATTTCTTGACTATGAACCATTTTGTTTTATTTATTTTTGCAAGTTTGGGGTCCTGGACTGAATGAGAGATGAAAAGGAGAAGTGTGATCTGGGCACCAGCATCTGCCTCTCCATGCTTCCAGACAGCAGACACATGGTAACTGATTGCCCCATACATCTTCCTTTCCATGATGGCCCATAGCCCCTCAGTGTGTCCCCTTAGACCCATCCTCCCATAAGCTGCTTTGTGAGTATTTTGTCAAGAAACGAGAAAAGTACCTAATACTGCTCCCCGCAGCCCTAGGACCTGAGTCTAAACCTTGCGCTTAGCCTGGTGTTAGGCTCCTTGATAGTGTTTGCCTCCCTCTTCCCCGACCCCACCTCCCCAGCCTCACTGCAACAGAAACCCCATCCTGACCCCCGTTCTGCCCAGGAAGCCTGTTATCCACCGGCGACAGCCCACCACCATGCACCACCCACCCTTGTTCACAGTCTCCACGGCTGGCAGCTAGCTCAGCAACTGCTCAACATCCACACGCACCCACAGGCCTGTGGAGAGAGCATCATGGCTGGTACAGCAGCAAGTGGCCTCCTGGAGACCCATGGCCCCTACTCTGAAGGAGGAGTGTGTATGTGGGTGACATCTTCCCACCCAGCTCAGAGAGGGTCCTTGCTCTGCCAGTTTTCCTGAGGGTTGATGCATTCCAAACTGTGAGAAGACACTCAGAGTGGGCAGCTTCTGGGGACCCACGATCAGAGCACCCACAGACCTAGTGCCCTGCTAGCTCCCTGGCTGCTGGGGCTCATACATGTGCATGCTCCCACATTATTGGGTGACCTGGGGACTCCTTCATGTTCCCTGTGACTCTGATAGTCCTCTAACAGTCAAACTGTCAGAAGCACGTTGTATCAGGAGGCCACAGTCACAGCAAGAATGGTAGTCTTGGAGCCTAGAGGTGACAGTCTCCCAGTGTGTAACACTATCCCATATCCAGCAGGCTCCCGAACCTTGCCTGTCCTCCCATTGGCCACCTCCCCAAAAGCTTCATGTGACTTCCTCCTCCCCTCTCCTCCTTCTCAGGGGAGACAGAGTGAAGGGGCTCATCATGATGGCTGGGGTCACGGTCAGGCCTTCAGCACACATGGGAGCTCTCTGAGGACTGAATGCTGGGAAATGGTCCTGGAGATCACATCTTGCTCCCTTGAATCCCCTCAAGGTGTGCTGTACTGTCTGAGTCTCTGGTCTTTCAGACTGTGTCCTGACCAGCATCCTTGGGCTCCAAGAATACCAAGCTCATTCTCAAAGTCTCTATTTTGATCAATAAATGCCAAGAAAGGAAAATAAATCTCCCTCCTGCCAGTGCTTTGGTCCTGACACCCTTTCCCAGGGACCAAAGAGGGGTGGATTGGCAAAGGATATGGCTTCAGCACCACCAGACAAGGAGTAAACAGAGGTTCAGAGAGGTCAAGTGTTGTGGAATATTATTTTTAAGATGTATTATTTTCATTTATGCTCTGGAAGATTTGTTTAATGACACAAAGATGTGTTGCATTTTTCTATATGGCATTAGTTTAACTCTGTGGAGCTGTGTTACTTTGCCTGCCTGAAACACCTGATTGGTCTAATAAAGAGCTGAACAGTCAATAGCTAGGCAAGAGAGAGAAATAGGTGGGGTTGCCAGACAGAGAGAATAAATAGGGAGGAAAAGCTAGGCTCCAGAGAAGAGTGAGGAGCGAGAAAAGGAGGAGAGGAGGATGCCAGGGGCAGCCACCCAGCCATCCAGCCAGCCATAGAGTAAGAACGGAAAAAAGATATAGAGAATAAAGAAAGATATATAGAATAAAAAGCCCAGAGGCAAAACATAATTAAAGAGAAACTGGATAATTTAAGTTAGAAAAGCTGGCTAGGCACAAACCAAGCTAAGGCACAGCATTCATATGTAAGAATAAACTTCCTTGTGTTTCTTTGGGAGCTGCCCCCCCAAGTAAAACAAACAAACATAAACCTACAGTCAAGTGTCTTATCAGAAGGTGCACAGCCAGCTAGTGGCAGAAGTAGATGCCCAGGAGTCTGGATTCTTGTGTGGTCTCCTGAATGTGTCTGCCTCTTCCCACTGCTTCTTTCAGAAAGCCACACCTGACTGCACTCACCTTCCCTCTCTGAGGGGCGCTCATACCTCTTGTCCCATCTCCAGCTATACATAGCACAATCCTGGGTGCATTTGGGTGACTGCATGGGTTAGAGACCTACAGACTTGGTGGGGCTTATGGGAGATGCTTGAGATGCCCTGACACCACCATGCTCTTTCTTCCCTTACGCTGGAAAGGTGACAAAATGAACACATACCAGACATCTAGACAGATGCCCCTTACTCGGAAATTACATTTGGTTATAATGTGAAGGGGTTGTGAAATCCCAGGGGCTGCCAATTACTTGAACTTCAACGGAAATAGCTGCCCCCAAGCTGAGCCACACAGCAACGGGTGAGAAAGCCTTCGCTCACTGTTGCTGCTGTTACTAGGCACTCAAGATGGGACTGTCCCCTCTAGGCAGAGGGGCTCAGAATTCTAGGCTCCGGTGCTTCTCCTGAGCCTGAATTAACTGATGTGAGCCTGTGCTAAAGATGGCAGGCGAGGCGGTGCCTTCAGAGTGCTGCTGAGTGCTGGATCGCACTACAACTAAAACCCACTCTTTATACCAGACTTGTCCTGGTAGAGGAGCCAAACACTTGACAACCTCAACTCCCTACTAAGTGACAGCAGTCAAGACAGTATGGTTTCGGTGCAAGAAGAGCGAGACTCAAAGGAACAGCATCTGGAGACCAGGGTGGGGGAGGGTGGGGGCGGGGGGATTGCTGTGTTAACAGACGCTACTAACATATCTTTCAGAGGTGATGAAATGTTCTTGAATTGAATCGTATAATTTTGACTCCACTGGCAGCGTTAAGGATATACTTTCGAGACGTACATTTTTATACTTTGTGAATTATATCTCAAAAAGCTTAAAAAAGCAAATCCAAGCTCGGTCATTGGCTGAAGCCAACTTGATAACATTTTTCCCATTGCAGTAGTGACAGTGGCTCAGTGGGAGGCGGTGAGACGAGGCAGCCTAGGGTCCTTGGCCAAGCTCCCAAGGAGGGAGTCAAGGCTCCTGCAGTCACCAGAATGCCCACCTGTGTGTCCTCTTGCATGCCCATCTTCAGGTGTGTGTGTGTATGTGTGTGTGTGTATGCCTCACACGTGTTGACAGGAGTGCAGCAAACAAGGGAAATGTCATATTCATGTGGCATGGGTGTTGTGTTGGTTGGCCATGGTGGTCTCCACATAAAGACCAACAAAGGTAACAGTACATCTCTGCACCCCCTCCC
Organism: Ellobius talpinus; assembly: GCA_001685095.1. Classification (NCBI taxonomy): domain Eukaryota; kingdom Metazoa; phylum Chordata; class Mammalia; order Rodentia; family Cricetidae; genus Ellobius; species Ellobius talpinus. The sequence goes on along the minus strand of LOJH01000631.1, from coordinate 5,045 downwards.
AATCCCCTTCACCTATGCGGTGCCTGGGTTTGTGTCTTAGTTACTGTTGCTGTGATGAAACACCATGACCAGAAATAAGCTGGGGAGGAAAGGGTTTATTTTGCTCACAGTTCCATAGAACAGTTCATTATCAAGAGCAGGGAGGGCAGGAACTCACACAGGGCAGGGCCTTCTCCTATCAATCACTAGTTAAGACAATGCCCTACGGATTTGCCTGCAGCCCAATCTCATAGAGCAGTGGTTCTACGCCTTCCCGGTGACTCCCAACCATAAAATTATTTTCATTGCTGTCGGGGTCCGGTGGTAACCCGGACCCTCAATTATTTCTATAAACCAGACCCCAACATAAACTATCTCTCTATGAATCTGGTGTGGTAGAGACACGACTCACATGGTTTCATTGGGAGGGAGATTCTCAGAGATCCCTCATGATATCCTGAGTTCACATCCTGAAGAATTCTCCTGCTTTATTTTCCAAACAGTCTTAATACCATAACTTAACTGAGGGTGAAATACATTAGCATTCTGTCTCCCAGGTAACCAGGTGAATGGCCTTTTGTCATGTCCACAACTACCTGTCTGCTCTGTNCAGTCTTAATACCATAACTTAACTGAGGGTGAAATACATTAGCATTCTGTCTCCCAGGTAACCAGGTGAATGGCCTTTTGTCATGTCCACAACTACCTGTCTGCTCTGTATGCTATTACAAAGAAAGGAGCAAAACATCCTGACCTTTTGTTAGGTTAGTGACAGCCTGCCTGGCAGGACCCATCTCAGGTGTGGCCTATGGCTTGATGGCTTGGCTGCCATGCCATATAGAAATATGGGCCTACACATTGCTACTTCATAACTGTAATTTTGCTACTGTTATGACTTGTAATGTAAATATCTGTGTTATCTAAGGGTCTTAGGGGATCTCAATGGGGTCGTGACCCACAAGTTGAGAACCACTCTATTAAAGACATGTTTTCTGCATCCTGCCTCTTCCCACAGTCACTTATAAAATAATCTCTCAGAGGCTTAATATTAACTATGATTATTTGGATGATGGCTCAGGCTTATTACTAGCTCGATCTCACTTACAAATTAACTCATATTTATTAGTCTGTATATCACTTTGTGGCCCATGGCTTACTAGTAATACTCTGGCATCTTACTCCACTGGTGGCTGCTGGCATCTCCCTCCACCCCACCTTATTTCTCCCTGTATTTGGCTTTCCCACTTAGCTATATTCTGCCCTGCCATAGGCCAAAGCAGTTTTGTTCATTAGCCAATAAAAGCAACAAATATTAGCAGCGTACAGAAAGACATCCCACATCAGTCTCTACCACCTTTCGCTGTGACATCTCTTCTTCAGCTGGCACAGTCAGATCTTCAGGCTCTGGGATGAGAGAGGTGGGGTCATCTTGGCCTAGTGGGTGCTCTGTGGTATCCACCCAGCCTGGTCCTGCCTAGAGGACTTTATATTGCTATGGTCGGAGTGGGTGGACACTCAAGGTCCTGGGAGATGCAGGACAGGGTCAGAGCTGCAGCTGAGGCCTAGACACGCTAGATGCAGGGGTATGCTAGGCACACCACCCGCCCAACCAGGTCCAAGGATGTGAATTAAGAACTGACATCATTCCCTGATGTTAATTTGCAAATGGGAAGAACAGCGTGTCTGAGATGCTCCCTAAAACTTGGTAATAAGTCAGACTTTCATGCAGTGTTCTTAACTCACCGTTAATCAGTGGGGAGAAGATGTAATAAACTAAAAAAAAGACTTTAGGGAAAGACAAATATAACCGTGAGCTCCTTGGGAAGTGTCCAGCAAGGACACAGAATGCTCTCCAAAGAAAAGATATCAAGTGGTGCAGTTCCACATCACTACCACTAGGGAGCAGAGACTCTGCAAATATCCCACTGTTGTCCTATCTGGAACCAGCCAACCTGCCAACCTCTCTTCTGGTTCCTGGTAGCAGTGTAACCGGGCAGGTTCTCTCACCTGCAATCTCCACACTCTGGCAACAATTCTCCTTACTATCATATAATCAGAAAGAAGAAAATGGGGAAAAAGTATTTTTAAGCATCACCCAAGATCTCTTGTGTGTTGTGGGAAACTGAGGCCCAGGAAAGATACAGATGAGCCACACAGACAGTCAATGACTGGACTTGGATCTAGGGAGACAGCCTCACCCAGACTCACCCCAGGTGCAGAGAAAAAGGGTCTCCAATGCTTTGGAGTTCAAGTGGAGTGGTCCAGGCTTCAGATGCCACGTACGGGCACAACAGTCCTGTGGCTCTCTACTAGAGGCTCCAGGCTCTGGAGGGTGGCCTGTTTCATCCCAGAGAGGAGCTCTTGGTGCTGCTGGAGATCCTGAATGGCTGTGAAGAGCTTGCCACAGTGCTCCACCATAATATCCACCAAAGCCGTCTGGGATTCCTTCCCATCTCTGCAGCCCGTGGAGACGGAGCTAAGTGAGGTAGGTGGATGTCCCCTCAGAGGCCTTGCTAACAGAGGGGGAATTCTGCATGGAGCCCCAGAGCTGAGTAGAGCTATACAGTCAGACCAGGTGTGCTCCAGAATAGTAGGGCAGAGCCAATGGGTCTTTCCACCTCATCATCCACCTCCCGCATTCTTGACAGAAGCCTGGGCACAGGAAAGGCCATTTGGTAGCTGAAGACACATTGGGAACTAGCTATACAAAGCCAGAGATGGCAGAGGAGGATCAACAGACTTAGGGAAGCTGAAAGAAGGGCCCAGGCATGTCCCGTTGGAGGGAGCAGGTTCAGCGGGTGCTGTGTCCGCTGCAAAGAGACACGTGACCTCAGCTCACTACTCAAGGCACAATTCCACATCTCCCACCAATCCCTGAAGCTCCAGCGCAGAAGTTGGTCACCCTGAGCCTGTCATGCAGGGCAGTGATGGCAGCATTCTGCCCAACCACACCTGCCTGCTGAGCCCCACCAGAGGTTACCCATGGCACCTTGTCACCTCCAGGACAGACGCAGGCTTTCAGAACCCTTTCCCACCTCATAACCCTCACTGTAGCATGAGCACAGTGGCTGTGAAATCAAATGGGAGTTTGAGCCTGAGCTCACCACTGCCAGCCTAGCTGCGTGACCTTGGGCAAGGTCCTTACCCTCTCTGTGCCTCAGAGCCTAACTAACACAGAGGAAATATTCTATCTGTGCTCATTTTGTTCCTGCTGTTGTGATAAAACACTGGCCAAAAAAAAAAATAGGTTACAGTCCATCACATGGTGAAGTCAAAACAACAGGAACTTAAAACCCTCATAGCAGATCCATGATCAAAAGCAGAGAGAAGTGAACACATGCATGCTTCCTGCTTTGCCTACTCACATAGTTCAGAACCTCCTGCCTAGTGCCTAGGGAGTGACGCCACCCACAGTGGACTGGGTCATCCCACATTGTGGATTGTCTTAAAGCAATCAAGACAACGCCACACCCCCTGCACAGAGACATCTACAGGCCAACCTGGCCTAGACAATTCATCCACTGAAGTTCTCTTCCTGGGTGATTCTGGGTTGTAACAAGTTCACAATTATAGTTCACCATCACAGTAACAATTCTGATTTTTGATGATGTTAGAATAGTGATATAAATACATGTTTTATGTGCATTTATTTGTATAGCTATGTATGTATGCTCTCTCTCTCTCTCTCTCTGGTTAATACTTCCACTTCCCACATATCTATTACCTCCTTCCTGCATAGAAAGAGAAGTCAAGAGCCTGAGAGCCTGCCAGAGGTCCACAGATACTGTCACCAGGCACCTAACCCAGGAACCTGGCTCTTTTACTCTATAGTTATCATGGTACCATTGACCTCTGTGTGTCTCCACTCAGAGCCAGGCAACTTGGTGCTCAGACAGACACATGCAGTGCCTCATGGCTGACCAGAACCACACCTGGGTGCCCAGCACATCACAAGGCTCAGTCTTGACTCCCCAGGGAGCCCTTAAGCTAAGCATTGTTCCAATAGGTGGGTCAGTGCTCAAGGGATGAGGACTGGGTAAGATCTGGCTTATGATCGTTGTGGCTGAGGTATGATCTCTGTGGGACCACTAACTACCCCAGATGAGCCATTGTGGACTCTGTTTTCTTATTCACATAACCAGGAAAAGGGAAGGAAATCCCGCAATGGGGCTTCCAAGCCACCATGGGTCCAGTCTCTCTGGGAATCCCAAGTCATCAGAGGTACCAGTGGCAGAGCTGGATCTTTGCTTTGGAAATCTGCTCACAGCTAGGATGTGGTGGCTCCCACCTGTATCCTGGCATTTGAGAGGATTAGGCCGGGTGATGGTATGAATCCAAGGATAGCCTGGGCTAACTACAGAGTGAGCTATGACAATCTTGGGCTATAGTGTGAGACTCTGTCTCAGAAAGAAAGGTGGGGGGAAGCAGAGAGGGGGAAGAAGGAGGAAAGAAAGAGAAAGGAAGGAAGAGAAAGAAAGAAAGAAAGAAAGAAAGAAAGAAAGAAAGAAAAGAAGGAAGAAAAAAGAAAGAAAAGAAAGGAGGAAGGAAGGAAGGAAGGAAGAAAAGAAGGAAGAAAAGAAGGAAGGAAGCTGTGCGCATAGGGAGGCTATCACTTGTGGCTTCAGGAGAGTGAGATCCCAGGTTTTCACTTCACAGGGTTGGGTTTTCTGACAGCCATTTGCAAACCCTGCTTCCTGGTGGGGATACTCAGCTCCCAGAACTTGTGACTGGACCAAGGTCTGAGGTCAAAGCAGAGCTGAGGATGAAGGATAATGCCCTTGCCGCCCCTTCAACTCCCCTGCATCTTGATTTACCGTAGGATTCACTCCCTTCCTTGACCTTGACTTCCCTGGGGCAGTTTTGCCCTGTGATAGTGTAACATGTGGGCCTGCTCTTTGGGGTTTCTGTCCTGCCTGGTTCCCGCAGCCATTTAACCCCAAAGAAATTACGCAGAGAGGTCTATATTAGGTTATAAACTGATCGGCCCATTAGCTCAGGCTTCTTATTACCTCTTGTAGTGATGTAGGAGGGTCATCTGTCTATGTGTTACTTTCATTGGTTAATAA
>LOJH01000630.1:38749-58722 GCA_001685095.1 Ellobius talpinus | reverse complement strand
TATTTCTCTCCAAACTTCTTCCTGCTGTATGGGGGCGCTGTTATTCAGGTCTTTTATGGTATAACCGGTGTTCTAGGTGCATCTCAGTCGGCAGTTGAGGGAAGTGATTTTCTGAAGGTGTTCATGGCAATCTTTCAGGAGGGCGTGGTTTATCATACCATATTAACATAGTAAAATTACATATAAGAAAACAGTTATCAAGCAAGAATTACAGAAGACCCTCCTACACCAGGGTGCATCATTGGATCATGTATCATTGAGCCGCCTGAACTACTGCTGCTAGGATGTGAGGCTCTCGCCTGCTGTGAATTGCAGGGTCTACACTATACCTACAGAGTTTCTGACTTTTAGAGAAATACAGACTTAACTACAGGGGGAGAAAGTCAAATAACTACCTCCCATATTCTTCAGCATGTAAATATCATGTCAGTATGTCTTTGGATTGAGACTATTGGATTTGGGGCTGGAGAGATGGCTCAGCTGTTAAATGCTAAGCTCACAACCCAAAATATAAGAGAATTTTTGATTCTTTAAAAATTGTTTGAATTTCTGACTTGAGATTTATTTTTAAAAATGCTCAGTGAATTTTCGGTTGGGATTAGGACAGAAATTCCAACAGTTCTGAAAGTGTTTTAAATATTTCCCTGCCATCATGTACTATGTTTATATGCAAAGTGCCACTGAAAGCTGTAAAATCAAAATATCAATCAACTCTGAAAAAGATTGAAGAGTTTCTAGGTCTCATGGTATCAAATATTCAGGCGAGATTAGATCTTTATGTAAAAATAAGTACAGCCATGCAGCACAACCACACAGCACAGCCATGCAGCACAGCCATGCCGCACAACCACACAGCACAGCCATGCAGCACAACCACACAGCATGGTCACACAGCACAGCCACACAGCATGGCCATGCAGCACAACCACACAGCATGGCCATGCAGCACAACCACATAGCACAGACATGCAGCACAACCACACAGCACAGACATGCAGCACAACCACACAGCACAGACATGCAGCACAACCACACAGAACAGCCATGCAGCACAACCACACAGCACAGCCATGCAACACAACCACACAGCATGGCCATGCAGCAAACCACATAGCACAGACATGCAGCACAACCACACAGCAAGACATGCAGCAAGCCATGCAACACAACCACACAGCATGGCCACACAGCACAACCACACAGCATGGCCATGCAGCACAACCACACAGCACGGCCATGCAGCACAACCACACAGCACAGCCACACAGCACAACCACACAGCACAGACATGCAACACAACCACACAGCATGGCCACTCAGCATGGCCAAGCATTGACAGGAAAACTTTGTTTTGTCTTTAATGAATGATAAAATTAATATGTTTACCAAAAGCTTATTTTTAAATAGTTTCTTTAATATAGTTAATCTAACTTCTTTTACAAATTACTATCTATAAATGCTTGGTATGTACATCTATTTTATGTGTCTATATGCTTGGAGTTATATAAAATTTCTTAGGAGAGAAAGGGTCAAAATCATAAAAAGCTTAAGAAGCCATGCCATGAAATATTTGTGTTGATGATGTTAGAGAGAAATCTTTATGATCCATTTTCAGTGTGAGGTGGAATTCATCAAGGAATCACAGATAAGCAGGAGGCACAGGTCCCTGCCTTCCCCTAGCTAGGACTTGGTTCCCACCTGCCTTGAAGTATTTTAGTTTATTTCAGGGTTGAAAAGGTACAGTGTCTGCTGTGTGACCAGACTCTCAGAACCCATGCACCAGGAAATGGAGGGGTAGGGTCAGGTCAACCTGGAGCCCCAGGAGGATAGGAAGGTAGGGGTGGAGTAATTTCTCATCATCAGTAATAAATTGGTGTGTTGCCCATTTCGCTTTTTTTTTCTGGACTGACATCTGACGTCACAAAGCAGGAGAGTAACCTGTTTTGCATTTGCCTCTCTGAGTCCTCGGTACGCTCTCCTAAGAAGCAAAATCGCTGCTCATCACATTGCAAAGACAGACACGAGCAGTCTTCCAAGTGGGTGTTCACAACCCCGGCTCTGCAAAGTGATAGGTGAGAGGTGGGACTCAGATCTACAATATTAGGGGTGAAGTCTACAGAAAGAGGCAAAGACCTTGGAGGATTCCAGACACAGTAAAAAAGACCAGGGCACCAGAGGACAGTGGATGGAGAACATGGAAAGATTAGGTCTAGGGGAGTTTGACTGCACGGGTGTGTGACAGCTGATCTTGGACCACATAGACATCACAGGTAGGTGAGTGACACCCACCCTTGGCCCATCCAGATATTGATATAAAAGCATGTGATGTCCATGTCTCCATTAAGAAGCTCTATATTTCATTGTCCTTTCCAATTATCTTCCAAATGGCCTCTGTGCCCCACCCCAGGCCTATCCCCTACACCAAGCCTACCCTCATAGCCATGCTCCCCACCAAAAGATCCCTTTGTCCTCAAAACCCTTCCCTGATGTTCCTTTTGCTGTGAAATGGAACCTTCCAAGATGGGAGCCAAATGAACCTTTCCTCTTCATGCGTTGATCTTCTCGGGTATTTTGTCAGAACCACGGAAAGCTGATGGATAAACTAAATGTACAGAAGTGGCCCAAGCCACCGCCATGTTCTAGCTGTGCCCAGTATCCTGTGTGGCCTCCCGGGACTCACCAACACTACCTCTGGGTGGGAGTTGCTGCCATCGAACTGCAGCGCATTTCTGCCCCTAAGTCCCAGTCCCATCGCCTTTCCCAGCTGAGCGTATACTCCCTCATTAATCTGTAAACTTTTTCCCTCAAATCATTCTTTTTCCTGGGTACCAGAAGACCCTGTGTTGTGAATCAGAGTGGAAAAAGCCACCATCTAGCTCTGGTCTTCTTCAGCCATGGCAGCATCCTCTAGAGTCTCAGGCAAGGAGGGATGTAAGGCCCTCCTGGCAAGGGAGAAAGAAGAAACCCCAGCAAACAGGTCTACAGCAGTTAAGAAGGCTTCCGCTCTGCCCTTTCCTTCTCGGGTGTTGTTCCGTACTCAAGTTCCATCCTGGATGAAGGTGGCTGTGTTCATCAGCTTTGTTGCTGTGACAGAATGCCCGAGAAGATCAATCTTCAGCTTCCAGGGCTTCACGGTCACTTCACTGGGTGATGTGGAGCCTATGAGGTTGTTGTGTGTCTCAGAGGTGGAAATGTGAGGGAGGGAAGGCTATTGCCATGGCAACAGAAAAGCAGAGGCAGGAAGAGGCTGGGAAAGTACCCCTTTCAGGGGTACTTCCCCAATAACCTAACTTCTTCCCATTATGTTCCACTTCCTGGGGTTCCACTACCTCCCAGTAATACCACAGGCTGGTGTCCCAGGCCTTAATACACTGTCTGTGCAGGCTGTTTAAAATCCAGAACACAGTACTTTCTTCCTGACCCACAAAGGCTCCTGACCATCTCACAGTGCAAGATGCATTGTCTATATTCTGTCAATTATATTTTAAATAAACGCTGATTGGTCAGTAGACAGGCAAGAAGTATAGGCAGGACAACCAGACAGGAAGTAGAGGTGGGTCAATAAGAACAGTAGTATTCTGGGAAGAAGGACGCTTTTTCTGCAGTTGTGAGCCCGCCATAGAAGCAAGACGTGACTGCCTCGCTGAAAAAGGTACAGAGCCATGTGCCTAGCATAGACAAGAATAATGGGCTAATATAAGTTATAAGAGTTAATAAGAAGCCTGAGCTAACGGGACAATCAGTTTATAGTTAATGTAGACCTCTGTGTGGTTTCTTTGGGACTTAACGACTGCGGGAACCGGGCAGGACAAGGACCGGGTGGGACAGAAAACCCCCATTAACAGGTCTGACTCTTGGAGTCAAGTGACAGCTGCTGAACCATGGCCACCTGATGCTTCTAACCCACAGCCAGGAGGCAGGCTCCCACTTCTGAGGTGTGGTGAGCTAGGCATTCCTATCTTCCTGGCCACTTTGCTCTCATCAGTGTGATGAAGCAGGTTGCCACACCAGAAAGACTGCCCATGAGAAAGGTCAACACAATCAACAGTACCCAAGGACTTGAATCCTGCTGCCAACAAGGGCCTTCTCTGGTCATCTAGTCAACCCTATGAAAAAGACCTGGGTCCTCACAGGCACCTGGTTGCAATGCCTGGTGAGACCCTGCACCTCAAGGCCTGCTGAAGCTCTTTCCAGAAGCTGTGGGGTGAAGCTATGATCTGTCTCAAGCCTCTATATCTTGGTGTCCTGGGTTACTTCACAGTGAATCCCATGGACACAGAGGGGGTGGGCTCCCACGTTGGGGAAGAGTCTTCTTAATGGCTTCGACCATGAAAAGGCTTTCTGGGCAGAGGCTTCTAGTTTGAAACGAATTTGAGGACCTCCCAGAGGGCAATGGATTCTTGCACAGCTGAACATGTTGGCTCACAACATATGCCTGGAGACTAGATGTCTCCCAAACCGATGTGATTTCCACTTGTCAATATGGGAAGAAGGGATGTGGCATGCCTGTGGGAGGACACAAGTGTGGCTCCTGTGAAGTGTTTACTCCTGGGATGCGGCTGGGGAGGGACGTCTTCCTGCCTAGGGCCTAGAACAGACCCGGTGCCTGACAAAAGTCCCATGTGAGTGTGGTGCAGGCAGTAGCAGATGCTCATGGCTCATGTTTGGGAAGACAGGGAGCAGATGGAAGCCTGCCTTGCATCCCAACATGCTGATTTCCACAGGCTAAGGGAGGGATGAGGCAAAGAGCTGAGCTGGTGCTTTCCAAGATCAAAACTCACTGTAGCCAAGCTGGGGATCTAGCCTGGGTTCCTGCTGGGGGTGGGGGTATCCCCACCTACCACAATGTGGCAGGGCAGGGAGGTTCCAACACCCAACGCATAGTGTCCAGCTGTTCAACCATTCAGAGAGAGTCAGCTGGCCATTCTAGTCCAAGTGTCTCACAGAGAGGCTTTGTTCCAGGCAGCAAAGGCGGGGAGGATCACAGAGGGCCTACCTAGTCAGGGATCTAGCCTCTGGCTGTTTCTTTGAGCAAGGTGAGGAGGAAGAGATGGAGGGGGCAGTCTGCTGGAGTTTCCAGCTTGGCCCCAATTCTCCATCTCCAAACCCCACCCGCTCAGAAAAGCGGCCAAAAGTCCAGTTCTGCACTCCTGACTGCAGAGGCACTCCCTCCCCACCACCACCACAAAAGCTGCTAACTGCTCAAGACCCCACTGACCGTAATTTTGGGCACCAACAGCTTGTGAAGGATGCATCATCACCCCGTGCCTGCAGGGTATTTAAGACCCCTTCATCAGATGGGTCATGCAATTTCTCTCCTGTCCCCTTCCCCCACCTCATCTCTGGGTGGGGGCTGAAGAGTGCTTTGCACACCCAGGAGTGCTTTTTCCAGATAAACCCAATTCTTTACTTTTTAATTAGTCTTGATCTGGTTTACTGCATCCGCAGAGAAACCTATTGTTTGGGTACAGCAATCCTTTGAAACTTGGCCCAGGAGTCAGGAGTAGAGGCAACTGTGGCCTCAGTGGGACCCTATGCTCTTCCCGAGCCTTAGTGGATTTTGCTTACAAAATGAGTTCATGGACCATGTCTCTATGTGCACCACAGCCAAGGGTCACTTGAAGAAGCCAGGAGTGTCACTGTTCCCATGGTTCCCCAACCCACACCTAAGTTTCTTAGATGGTTCTAGAACTTAACCCAGGAGTAGAGAGCCCTCAGGCTGGGGCCCCCTAACCTTGGTGGTAGGACTATAATGCTAAATCAACTGTTAGAAGCCACTCTGTCTCTCGAGGTCTGGGGCCGAGCACAGGTTTGTGGGCACCCTAGAATAGGTCTGGAGCAGCCCAATTGGCGCCTGGCCCTCCCATTCTCAGCCAGAAAGCTGACCCACTCTGGTCTGGAGGAGGCTCTGCCCTCAAAGTGTCTAACCTGCAGGTGCAGTTCCCAGGGAGGTGAGCCAGGCTGTTTTCTTGCTGTGTGCTGCTTCATACGGGTCTGAGGTCAAGGGACACAAGGCTTTATCATCAGCTCCTACCGACCCTGCTGGAGGCCATTTCTGTGAATCCCATCTCTTAGCAGCCAGCTTTCTACCCGTGCATTCCTGAGGCCCCACCAGTGGCACCTCCCACCATGGCTCTGTGGCCCTCCTATTATGTGGGGCTCTTATATCTACCAGCCTTTAACAGCATCAAATCCTTGGTGTCCCTTTCCTGAGTCACTCACTGCAACCCACAGGATGTATTTGGTGTCATCTGCTCCCACTCCAAGCCTGAATTCCAGCTGCTCAGCCACAGTGGCCAAATTCTGATGGGTGTGTCCCCCAGAGCTTTTCTCAACTGGCTATTTCGTCCAGCCCTGCGAATCCTCAACTCTGGAGGCTTTGCTTTCCACAGTTCAGGGCTGTTTTCCTCAGGATATTACCTCATCATTCACTTCCAAGCCTTGGAGCTATCTAGTTATCTGTGAGACTCAATGCCCTGCCTGTGTGACTGTCAGCAGCTTTAGGCTGGGAAAGAAGGGAGGCCTCCCTTCCAGGACCAAGTCCTTCACAGTTCAGGGGTCATCAGGACAGTACTCTCAAAGGACCCAGTCTGTGAATCACCTTGGCAGAAACAGACACCCAGGCTTCGTTGCAGAGTGCCTGTAGAGCAGAGTGGTGTGCCGCATGCCTCCGTGGGGCTGCGAATCACACTGAGATTCTCTGGCCTGGGGCTCGGTGGTAACAGGCATCCCTTGAGGTGGCTCAAAGTAGCAAAACATGCTTCCAGGAGTGATAGTACACGTTCCTGAGAGTCCGGAGGCTGTGACACCAGAACCTGCAGGGATATTGCCATGACTGCTGATGTACAAAAGGGCCGCTCCTTCAGAAGCAGGAGGTACATGTCCCATTTGCTGAATGAAGGTCACTGGCTGAGGTGAACCACCTGTGCCTCCTCCAGCCACAAAGAGCAAGGGAGTGTGACCTGATTATCTAGTTGCAAAGGTATCACCTGATGGATTTGGTGACACGTCCCCTCAGGGTGTCAAAAGCCCAGGGTGAAAAGTAAGGCCTCTGAAATCAGCACTAGCTACATCCTAATACCCATTCATGGATACAAAGCAGCCCACAGCTGGGCCCACAGCACCATGAGGTCACAGCTGGTAGCCATTCTCTAACTCTCCTAGACCCCTGTCCCAGTTCATAGTTCTTAATGTCTGGGACTGTAAGCAAACAGAAGCATCAGGTGGCAGAGGGCCTGGCCATGCAAAGGAAACAGCCGGTCAAGTCTCAGGTGTAAACAGTAAACTCCTTTATTGAGACACTATTACAAGGATTCCTTTAGTACACGGTTTTAAAATATTTTCAAACACTCTTCCTGTGAAGAAGTGAAATTTTGAGGCTTCCAGTTGGACCTCTGGGAAATATACAATGTACCCTTTGGCCTGAAATTTTAAAGGACCCAAGGTCCTATAGTTTTTTATCACAGCGTTCTGTTTATGTTTTTGTGTGTATTTTCGCCACCATTTGCCCAATTTTTTATATATATATATATATATATATATATATATATATATATATATATATATNNNNGGAGAGAGAGCACACACCAGAGAAAACAGAGACATAAAAATGATGCCAGGAGTGTTTCTGCAAATATAAGAAGTAATTTTATTGTAAAATATTGAAGGTGAAGTGGGCTGAGGAGAACAGGACACATTTTGGACTTCAATACAAATTGCAACTTGGAGGGGAACTGACAGAAGAATGGGACAGGGTGAAAGGGTAAATCAGATGGGGAGAGAGGCAGACACCGAATCACATGACCTACACAGAATCCACAGGGCATCACATGGCTGTCTTCCAATATGGCTTTTCTCACGCAGAGGCATGCGCAGCAAGCAGTCCCTGGCTTGCGATGGCATCCCAGCTTTCAGGAGCAACCTCCAGGCCAGGTTTTTCTTTGGCAAGAGTAAAACTTGTTCTTGAGGAAACCTGGGGATGCCTGTTGGTGGCATTCATCAATCCTGGCCACTCCCGGGTTCTTCGTTGTGGTTTCCTTCACTTTGGGGTGGGGTGGGAACAGGAGCACCAGAGCGTGATGGCTGACTCCCTGGGCACCATAGCCTCCTCATGGTGGAAGGAGAGGCATGACAGGCGTGTGACTCACAGTGAGCCATTCTTTTCTCTTGCTGGTCCTGGAGACCTCTGCACCCAGAAGGCAGCCTCTCCATCACACACACCTTGGAGGAGGAGGAAGACGACAGCATCCATACCAAACCCAGAACTGACACCTGCGCCCAAAACACCCCTCTGGTGGAAACCCAAACAGCAGCCCTGGAGCCACGAAGTCCATCGTATATCTCTTAGTCCACCTGCTGCTCACAAGGCAGTCTGGCTATCAGCGTGGACACCCAGTGGCTTCCATACCATCCTTGGCACGCACACAGAAATTAGCACCACGAACATTCAGCAACTGAACACGATCATGGATACGCAATGTACCATGCAGGAAGTCTTTGTTTGTGCGTGTGTTTTCAAATGAAATAAGCAGAGCCCGGAGGGGATTCAGGCTTCAGGAAGGACTCCCCACCATCATGAGCACGGGGTGCCTTCAAGGAAGAAAGGTCTCTGGCACCAATCTGATCTTTAGGTCCTTGGCAAAATCTCAGAATGTAGAAAACTGGCCAGGATAAAGGCAGGTGGGGGAAGGAGGTGTGGCGGGCACCCTAATGCAGCCTCTAGGACACATAGCACCACAAGAGACAAGTGTAAAAAAAATCAGCACCAATGTTCATAGTTATTTATCATCTACAGAACACGTGGTTCTCAAGCCCTGGACACTGTCCCATCAGCCTCTGCAGGAAGAAACACGGAAAAAGGAAGCAATCAGGATTAATTTAAGCCTGTGTTTTAATCTGAGTGCATGTAGGAAAGGCAGGATCTCAAATGCCTATTTTTCCCTCCCCATAAAAAATTATCCAGAGCTAATCAAAAAGAAAAAAAATAATTAAAAGTCTGGAAAGGGCCCAGGCACCTGCAGTGGTGATGCAGCTTCTTGCTGACTGAGCAAATTTCCAATTTATTGCACTTTCTTGGGGTGGGGTGGGGTGGGGAGGGGGAGGAGTGAGGAGATGCCCTCTACAGAGAGCCAGATTGCAAGCCCGAGCTGGTGCCCCATCCCAGCTGCCCGCTCTCCCCATGGGCCTGAGGCTGGGTTTCCATGCAAGATTGAAAGCCAGGCACACTTAACATTTATAACAATACAATACAAATATTTACTTAAAACTCTCACAAAAACATAAGCACCTTTAATCCATCGGAAAGGCACGTGTGGAATGACATTTGGCCTCTGAGTGGATGTGTTGAGGGTTGTTTAAAAAAAAGGCTTTGGCGACCTTTGTAAGACCACCTCAGAGCATCTTTTGAAGGGGATCTTCAAGGGGAATACATATCTTCAAGTTGCATCTTTTTAAGTGATTTCCAAATACTGCCCCACCCTGATTCCCTGCCAACAGTCCATGAACGCCTTTGATGAACCTATCAGGAGAGGTGGGGACCAGGGCCTGCAGCTTAGCAAGAGGCTGTGGTGTGGCTAGGTCATGTGATTCGGCTCCGTGGGGGACACGGCTCTTTCCCTTTGTTCTCTCTGGGTGTGGGGTCCAAGGCCAAGGAGGGTCCCTCCGAGGCACAGATGAGTCAGGCAGGCAGGGGTGAGAAACGTTCACTGTCTGGGATGGGCCGTGCACAGGACACCCACAGGTAGGGTGCTGAGGTCACGAGGTTGCTCTGAAGACCGGTGGGCTCAGCAGCTCCTAACCCAGGAAGCAAGCTGGCCCCACTTCAAATCCAAATTTCTGTGAGGCTTCACCAAAGTCGTTGAACATGATGTCCACGATCGGGACTTGCTCCACTCTGGGCGTGTCGATCTCCAGCACCGTTTTCTGGTAGCCTTTCTTGGTCTAGGAAGGGGGAAGAAGGTGGAGGTAGTTAAAACTGGGGGCTTCTTATGGTGGTTAAGGTATTTAGGTCACCTACCACCCCTGACCCAGGTCCTCCTCTGCCCCAAGACTCTACCAACTCCCTGAGCCACCAAGAACAGCAAGTTGGAGGAAACATGGCCAAGCAGAGGGACTTCCCGTAGGACTGCACAAAAGAGCGGCAGGAGGAGCCCTGCTGCCATCCCAGGCCCCTCCACAGGTGTGGGCAGGCAAGGGAACTTTCCTTTCCTTCCTACCTGTTCCAGAGAGAACTGGGTAGACTGAGGCACAAAAGGGCCATGAAGATGCAGGGTCCAAGCAGTCAGTGCCCTCCTGTGCTCAGATCAGCACTTTTGAGTGGAGAAGGACAAAGCTCTCTTAGGAAAAGCAGGCTGAGCCTCTGGCAGGTGGGGGGAGTTGCCAGCAGAGCCAAACCTCTCAGCCCAGAATATAGGGAGGACATGAGTACTTCTGTCCCCAACACCAAGCAAGCTTAACTTTGGGTGTCAAGAACATTTATCACAAAGGACAATCTGGTTTGCCCACTCTGTCAGCTTCCTTCAATGGTGCCCAATGTCTTCCTTTCCACCGTGAATCTTGGGCTACCCACTGGCCACCTGTCCTATGCCAGGGCTTCCACTACCATGGATGTAAGCTGAATTTATATGCAACTGTGTCTGGCCTGGGAAGGCTTTCCCTCCACTGTGCAAGCCCTGGAGAAATCACAAGGAGAAAGCAGATGGGCAGCAAGCTTCTCCTTTGTGGGTACAACATGCCAGGATGCAGCCTGACAGAGGGTCCTCTACTGACTCTGGGTCAGTCCTGAATCTCTCATGTTTGGTGCCCAGCTGCAGGATCTTCCTCTGCATGGGTAACCCCAAATCCAAATAGGAGCCCCTTTACTCAAGGTGATTGTGGGATGCTGGGCCTTGGAGAGATGATTGGACCACGAGGATGGACCCCTGGACCCCTCATGAGTGAGGCTGGCTCCCTCATGAAGACCTTCTCTGTCTTTGCCATGTGATAACATTGCAAGAAGGCGACTGTGCACAATCCAGGGGTGATGACCCCAACCTCGGACTTCCTGCTTGTGGAACTATGGGCAGCTACCATGGTTTGTAAGCCACTTAGGTGATGGTCATTGGTAGTCATGGCCAAACCAGCCTAAGCCACCCTGAGCCACAGCTGCAGAGGAAGCCACTCTTAGGTTTCTGATCTCAGGCCTGAGTGCACTGGTAAATTTCTTTGTGTGAAACTGCTAAGCTCTGCAGGTTTAGTCGTTACAACAGCACGGCTGCTTGACATCTCCAACTGGAGTGTGGAGGGCTTGCTGGAAGTGCAGGGGTGAGTGCGGGAGTGGGCAGAGAGAGTGCAGGGGTGAGTGCGGGAGTGGGCAGCGCCTTCTCTACCCGGCACGAGTGTCCAGTCTTCACTGCTCTCAACGTCCACTCGCCCCCAGGCCCTGCCCACCCACAGCTGTCTTGATAAGACACTTCTGTCTTGTGCTCAAAGCCAAGCTAGGGACACACTGAGGCCCATGAGCATTTGAACACTGCAGGCTCTGCCCATCCAGATTGACTTGGAGTGGATTCAGAATCTGCAAATTTTTCTTCAATGGGAATCTTGGATGATTTTGTCATCTATAGTTTTCTGGCTGTCCCTTGAGAAACACTGAAGGAACTTGCCACCAGGAACCCAGCACTAGAACATGGTCCAGTTTGAGGGCTGCTCTGGCCAGAGATGGGTGGTCATACCCTTGCACTTCCAGGGTCACCTAAAACTTACCATGTGATATAGCCGGGGGCTAGAGAGATGCTCAGGTGTTAAAATAAACTATGCAAATATGAAGAGAAGTTTGAATCCTCACAAATACATATAAATGTGGCAGCCCACTTGCAATTCCAGCTTTGGAAGACAGAGATGGGATCTCAGAGCGAGTGAGCTAGCAAGACAAGCCGTATCAGTGAGCTCCACATTTGATTGAGAGACACTGCCCCAGTGATTAATATTGATGATTCTCAACAGACTCCAATGTTAGGGTTCTACATGTGTACATACATACACAAACACACATACATACACACACACATACATACACACAAACAAGCTTGCATGAGAGTATGTATATACGCAAGTGCATGTATATACGTATGTGCTTATACATGTAAAATATGCATATACACAAATATGTACATCACACACATAAAAAATATAAAAGAAAAAAAAGACAGGGGCAGTGGCCCGTGCCTTTAATCCCAACCCTCAGGAGGCAGAGGCAGGTGGATTTCTGTGAGTTCAAGGCCAGCCCAGCATACATACTGAGTTCTAGGATGGCAAGGGCTACACAAATTCTGTCTCAATTAAAAAAAGGAAGGGGGAAAAAATCTGGGTATCTTCAGGGGCTGGACTTTCATACCCATGAAGCTAACTGTGGGGTAGCTGAGACCCTCACCCTCCTGGCCAGTTTAGGGAGCCAGAACTGGCTACTCCTCATGTAGGCCCTGTTATCTTGGGATCTGCTCCCCAACCCAGACTTACACGAGGTCAACAGCCTGGCCTCTCCTGGACCCTGGAAGGTGGTATAGTCTTGAGAAGTCATGTGAGGTCAGTGACAGGGGTCTCCATTTTTGCATACCAGTGAGTCATGAACCTACAGGCTTACAGCAGGCCCCACTCCCTTCCTTTATGGCATTAGCATGGAGTGGGTTTCTCTCTCCTACTCCAGGGACCACCCTGAGTGGAGCTGGCAGGCGATTTCACATGGATTTGTGGGGCCCTGTTGCTCCAATTATCAGAGCGCTTAGAGAGGGATGCAGTTAAAGAAGAGACATAAATAACCATTGCCAGCTAGCAACGGCCCCCCAGGGGCGCACAAAGCTGCACAAACAACGGGATTGATGTAGAGTGACTCCTGGCCCCTCCACAGGGCCAGCCGCTTGGCAGCCCCCTCAATCAGGCTACCCAGCCACACAATACCAGCGTTGGAATTCCAATTTCAGTGGCTGTGCTTACAAAATGAATCAAGTCGGCCTCCCAGGGCTGGGCAGGCCTTAGCACCACTGGCCTGCGTGTGGAGGACAAAAACCTCCTGAAGGAGCCCTGCAATTGAATGAGAGGATTGTGACCTTTCAAATTGTGGCTGGACTTCTTCGGGGCTTGGGGGTGGAGAGCATGTTGGCCACCCCAGCCAGTCTTGCTTGCTGTTTCCTTTGGACTGCCTTGAGCCCCGCTGTCCTGCGGGTCTGTCCCTCCCAGTACACAGAGCCATGTTTTTTCTACCAGTGGGTTTTTCTGTTCTGAGCCATTATTTTCCCCACCTTTTTCAAGGCAGGATTTTCTTTCAGGAGTAAAAATAGGAGGAGGCTGCTTTTCCCTCTCTAGCCCAGTGGACTTCTCCGTCTTACACTTGCCTTGGCATCCGCAGATGCTGAGGATGCCACAGCTCATAATGATGCTTGGTGCTGAGGATAGAATAGCCCTCCCCATGAGAAGATGGCCAATGTGGGCTATGGTCAGGAGAGCTTGTGTTTTAGCTCCACACTTCTACACTCTCTCTGGGTCAGCCTGCCCCTGGAGGTATATAGAGAGCTCCTCGATATGGTTGGCTCCCCGCTCAGAAGTCCAGTGCTGGACTGGGGAGATGTTCCAGTCAGCAAAGTGCTTGTCATGTAAGCATGAAGACCAGAATATGATCCTTAGAACCCACAATTTAAAAGCTGGGTATGAGGGCTAGAGAGTTGGCTCAGTGGTAGAGAACACTTATTACTCTTGCAGAGGACCTAGGTTCAATCCCAAACCCCCATGTGGTGGCTCACCACCATCCATGGCTCCAGTTCCAGGGGATTCAATGCTCTCTTCTGGCCCCCATGGGCACCAGACATTCTTGTGGTACATAGACATGCATGTGAGCAAAACACTCACACACATAAAATAAAAATTAAATAAATCCTTAAACTAAAAGCTGGGTATGGTGGCATATGCCAGCAATCTTGGTGCTGGGGGTATGTGGCAGGGGAAGGCTACTGATTCCTATAGTTCACTTGCCAGCCAGCTCAACTTACTTGGCAAGCTAAAGCCAGTGAAAAACCTTGTCATTTTACAGGAGTGACAATCATTTGTGTCATCCACATGCACCCCCACATACTAATACATACAAGTGCACACACACACACAAATGCAGACACATGTTTCCATACACACAAAGGTGCCCAGTCTGTGTTCTCACCCTGCCCAGAAAAGAGCTACTTAAGTAGAAGTGATCTCTAAACTCCAAGCTGGACCTGTCCAAGTCAGCTACACCCTGATATTGGCCAGGCTGGGGGCATATTTGGCCCCCGATACATCCCCAGTATACAGCTCAGGGAGTGGTATGCAGAAGGTACAGCAACGCACCCAAGGGGGACATACAAGGTGACATCATGGGCACATGGTGATACTCACAGCACAGCCATCCACCAGGGCGCGGATGTAGGGGTTGTTATCGTAAGACATCTCCTCATCGTTGGAGCCCAAGAAGCGGATAGCCTTGTCGTAGCTGCCTGTGGCGGCATCCTGCCAGGCCACTGACTGGTAGCAGTTGTAGGTGATGTTCTGGTGGGCGGAGGCACTCAGCAGCCGCAGGAAGGTCATTTGTACCACGCCCACAGGGTTGCCTTCAGCATCCACATAGGAGAGCTAGGGGGTGGGTATAGCAAGGGAATCAGCAGGATGGAGATAGAGCAATGGCCACAGAGTTGCCCACATCCACAGGGCTTCACCCAAGCCCATCTTCCTGAGGCCACTGCCTGGAAGCCTCCAGACTCCTTGCCTCTGAGGCCAGCTCATGGAATCTCCGGGGGCTCCGGGATCAGGAGTCAAGTGAAAATAGACCTTGTTTTCTTCAGGGATTGACAGTCTGCTTATTACCCTTGACCCAGCACTCTCCAGGTCCAGCGCCCTCATTGCTTCCTTCAGAAGCCTGCCTGGATCAGGATTTCCTAGACTTGACCCTTTTTTCCGTCTCTAGCTTTCAGGCCATGTCTGAGGAGCCAACCACCTCCTCCCCACCTGGCCAGTTCTGCCTGGCTTGACTGTACTGAATGAACGTATGTTCCGTTAAGACCTGCTCTCTCGTCTATGGGACACAGACGGCTCCATACTCCCATCAGTGAGTCAGGGTGTTGGGAGCAAGAGGCAAGGTCTCACTTCCTCAAATGTATGGGAATAAGACCTAGGAGTAGAAAAAGCTCCTGGGGTTCTGGTGACCACACCCTTTGCTGCCCTGGTAGTTCCTGAGTGTTCTATCTGACCCTGAGCCTTGACAGGAATTCTTCTCTCTGCTGGGCACACAGGTCACAGGCAGGAGATGCCACGACTGTCACGTTTGGTCACAGCTCTGTCACTGCTCCTCACTGTTTCCTGAATGCAGCCCTGAGGCTATGTGCATCAGCTCATGTGCATCCTGTGTTCCGGGCCTGTGTGTCAATTGGACCATGTATGTCACAATCACAGGAGCTCAGCCTTTTATCTCTGTCACTGTGCTTAGCAAAGGAAGGTGGCATGGGCTCTTGTGAAAAATGGAAGGCTACCTGCTGAGTGTTCAGGCTGTACACGGCCCCACCTTGTGAATCTGCTAGATTCAAGAGCTAGAATGGCCAAGAGACCTTGGAAAATGGCGGAGCCTGGATGGATGATGAACCAGCCTGAGTAGGACCTGAGTTGTGTGGGAATTTGAGTGACTGGGAGTACCTCGGAGGTACAAGGGTGTCCTCTTCTGTAGGGATTCTGAGGCAACAAACAGGCTATCCTGCTGACCATTGGCCATAGCAAGCAAGAAACGCGGGTCCCTGGAGACAGGACCCCTCACTGGAAGGCTCTACTCTCCACAGCAAACTAGGAACAGCATCAGGTAAAGAGAATGCCACTTGGTAAGTGGCTTCCACAGTGTCATCAGTATCTCAAACCACTCTGCTCTGCTAGGTGCAGGCTGGCATGGGCATCCCGAGAGGAGGGTCTTGTTTTCTACATCTCTTTTGCAGGGAGTTTTCTGAGGTGTCAGCATTAGTAGGGATGTAAAATTCTCAGTTGTGAGATAAACCACTGGCTCCCCCCAGCCTGGGTGTGACTGGAGTCCTCTCTCCAGGCAAGGACTAGAGGGCTCAGCTGGGCAGGTCCTGTAATGACTTTTCATTAAGGAAAGGAGGCTGGCAGAGGTTTGTGTCTCACTCTGGTATTCCCATCTCTGGTTGGCTGCTGCTCTAACACTGCTCTGTGTTGGCCACTTCAAAGGACATGTGGCAGTAAAGGAATGCTGAGGCAATGTTGGGTCTGGTACAGGGGCTCAGTGATCAAGAAAATGGTGACAACTTCAGAACCCATGTACTCAGAAGCCAGGCCAGGCCCCTGTCCTTCCCACCATGGCACTAGGACACCACGGGGGTTCCCAAACTACCGGCAAACTTCATTCCCTTGGAGGCAGCTCAAGAAAACCCACAATCAGACTCTCAGAGGAAAATGCATACCAACCAGTGGTCTGGGCATCTGGCGTTCCTGGGAGGTCACGTGACTGACTCGAGAAAAGACACATACCAAAGCAGAGGCAGAGCTGGCACCAGACACAGAAGGACCTGAAGCTCCAGTACTATCCCAGGTTGGAGTCTTCAAGTGGCCCTGCCCTGGGGGATTTCCTGCCGTCTCAGTGTGAGCAGCCATCTTTGGCAGCTCAGAAAGAGATTGGCTTCTTCCCTGCCCTCCAGTTACTGTGGTTCTTACTGGGAGCTGGGAATGAGGCAGTGGAGCCTGGAGGCAGGCTGGTTTGCCGTGGATGGTCCCTGCACCCCTGTTCCTGGCAGACAATTCAGGAAAAAGGTCAGAGGGGGCTGCCTAGACATGGGTATTCTATGGCTATTTGCTCCTTCAGCAAGGATAGTGGTGGGCGCCCCCTGGGGGACCTGGACTACACCAGGTGGAAGCCATCTTGGAAGGAGAGAAGCCAGGCCAAGCTCAGGCAGACAGGACCCAATGGATCTCAGACCTGGGCAGTCTCACCCGCTTCTTGCCTCAAGTCTCCTGCCACTGCTCACTAGGCCTCCCTCCCCACAGGTCCTTCTGTGCGCCAGTGGTTCTCTCTGAAGGAAGCAAAGGAAACAAAGGAGAGGAAACAACAAGGAGGAAGCCCAGCTCCCAGCAAGGGAAGAGAAGGTTGTGGGGGCTGGAGCCAGAAGAGCACAGGCCTGCAGCTTCTGTGCACAGGCCAAGCACTTCAGGACCCTGACAGCCAGACAGCCAGACATGCCTCCAGGCAAAGGGATGACAGAGAGGATGGTCTGGGAAGCCACTGAAAGCTCGGATATGCATGGCTCTGTGCTCGCTAAAGGCGGAGGCTGGTGCAGCGTTGAGAGGCAGTGGAAGCCCAAAAGGGGTTTGTGTGAGCAAGGACCCATAGGGTGAGGCCCACTAGATGGAAGAGGAGAGTCCAAAGAAGGTGTGTGGGCTCTACTTGGGACCCGGAACCTGGAGTCCGGCAGGGTGTCACAGAGCTTCGATGGGACTTTAGGAAAGGTTCAGAGTGCTAAGGGGAAGATGTCCTATTTTGAGTGGGAATGAATGAATCGAAGCAAGTTCCTGGCCTCTGTGCTGGCCACAGGAGCCTTCTGGTTGATGTTTTAAGATCTTTTCACCTCCAAGGTGATGGGGTTCTGAAGTACACCTCCCATAAGTTAAACACAGACTAATATGTGAGGGGCAAGTGGAGACTTCAAGGCCAACAGCCAGAGCCCATGGGCCCTGCACAGCCCAGGAAGAGGATGTAAACGGCGGCAGCCTGGACAAACCCTCAGAGAACCACCTCATCTGCTGTGCCCATGGACTTATGCACGTCAGCCGGGTTGTGCCATCTGTCAGTGGCATGTGACTGTACTGGAGCTCCTACCTCTAGCTGTGGGTGCCCTGAATCTCAGTGGGAAGCTACCCGCCTACTTCCAGGATGGAAGGAACTCTGGGTGAAAGAGGAGGCAAGAGGAAGGAACATCACACCCATCGGACCTTGCTGTCAGGCGTGTGGAGCAAGTTGGCCTAAAGGGCATTAGCAGGTGTGGCCCCAGCTGCAATCAGTCCCAGGCAGCACCCAGAGCCGGGCTGAGCCGCAAGCAGGCAACGTGAGGCGGCCACTTACCAGGGAACCCCGTTTGTACTGACTATACCAGGTGGAAGGCTGCTCTTTGGGCCAGCGGGCCATTTTACTCTGCAAGATAGGAGATGGCGGGTTTAAAGTGACAGCTGCAAAGAACGTGGTGTCACCTTACCAGTTTCCCACGCTTGAATTCACTGAACCAGGAACCTGGGTTTTCTTTGGGCCAAGAAGTAATTCTGGCCTACACATCAGGCAGGGATGGTGGGGAGGGAGAGAAACAGAAAATGAAAGGGTTACTTCTGCCTCCACAGACAGATCTTCCCAGCTTTCCCAGCCCCTGTGTCCTGCCAAGGTGCCTACATTTCCCTTAAGAGCTGAGGCCCTACCACAGTGACACGGGGTGACAACAGCTCTGGAGCCCTACAGTGGCCAAGTACATGTCAACACAGTCATGCCAGGGCTACAGACCGCACTCTAGCAGCCAATGTGCATCAGGGCGTCAAGTGACATGAAAGGTACTCGTGAGGCAGCAGATGACAAATGCAGATGTCTCGTGTCGGTGACGGAAAGTTGCAGCCAGCATGCAATGAGTGCACCTTGCATCCTACTCTCAATCTTGAGACACAGCAGATCGGGCTCTTCAGCTGCACCTGCTACTGCAGCAAGATGGGCAGCCCCACTGTGTGGGAGCTGCAGAAGGGTGTGTGTGTATGTATGTATGTACAGTATATGTATATATGTATATATGCATATGTGTGTTTGCATGATATGTGTGTGTGCATAAGGTATATGAGTGTGGTGTGAGTTGAGTACATAGCCATATGGGAAGCGCCCTCCATGTTGGCTGGCTGCAGGCCATGGGAAAACCAAACTGAGACTGAGCTGGAAGCTCCCTCCCTTCTGGTGGACTTCCTTAGCACTAGGAGGTACTAAGTAGGCTGCTGAGGGGATGGAGAATTGTCCCCAACAGTCCTGCTTAGTTATGCATCCTGCAGGCTATTCTACCAACAAGCCAGATGAGATGTACACATTGCTCCCACAGTGATACAACTTTTATGGTGTAACCAGCTGATTTTCAATAGGCTTAAGGCCCACTTCCCAGTAGGGAATTCATATCCGGAACTGGAAGGCAGGGGAAAAGCCCATGGCTGGGGAGATGATAGGCTCTAGCATGGAGGCCACTACACTGCTTTGTTAATGTTTTGACGCCACTATCAAGTTGCCTTCTAACAGTACTGCTGCTGTCTCGGCTGGTCATGGAAGGAAGCTTATTCTTTTGCAGCAGAAGGTGACTTGCAGAGGCTCGTAACTATGGGACTGCTGCCACGACACAGTGGCTGCAGATGGAGGAAAATAACCACACATATTTATCACACCCTCTAGGGCTCAGGAAACATCACAGAAGGTGTGGAAACACTCTTAGAGCCAGAAGAAGGGGTGAAACGTTAGTTGTGTAGCTATAACCTCCAGATGGAAACAACTTTTCCTATAGCTAAGCTTACTAAGGCTCAGAAAGTAAACACAACTCACAAGGCTCAGAAAGTAAACACAACTCACAAGTCTCAGAAACCTACTCCGGCTTACAGGACACACAAGGCCCCTTCAAAGGCTATAAAAACCATGGGAAGAAGAGGTTCTCTGACCAGCTACACTGCCTGCCAGTCATGAAACTCCAATGCTGCAGCTTTGTAAGTTGTAGGCCTGGGGTGGAGGTCTTTTCAGTGAGACAGCTGTCTCTGAGGCTTCACTCAGCTAAACCTGGGTAAAATCATTTTTTGTTTTTTGCTCTGTTGTTAGTGCCCTATCTGAGGTGAAAAGATGTTCGTCATTGTCTCCACAGAAAAGGTCATACAAGAGTGGTGTGTGTGTGTGTGTGTGTGTGTGTGTGTGTGTGTGTGTGTGTGTG
>LOJH01000630.1:8790-38694 GCA_001685095.1 Ellobius talpinus | reverse complement strand
TGTGTGTGTGTGTGTGTGTGTGTGTGTGTGTGTGTGTGTGTGTGTGTGAAGGTCTTCACTGGGGACTTGTGGTCTTTGGGGTCCATAGAGCTGTGGAGCTGTTAGGTAATATTCCATGACAAGGGAACAAAGGCTGCCCCAAAGCCTCTTGTACTTTCAGGGATATCCTTCATCATGGGCTCACTTCTGGCCTCCCTAGGGGAATCTCACTTAGGGTCTAGTGGGAAGCTGAGCTTCAGTAGGTGAGGGTGGGAGGTGGTGTCTCTGGACTGACTCACTGTAGGAGTGGGAAAAGAGTCCTCCAGATAGCCTGGGCCCAGATTGGGCTGAGCCGGTCCTTTCGAGACCATGTTTGGGACCCGGGTCCAGATGTTAAGTGGGGAGAGGAAGAGATATGAGACACTATTGATTGCCCCCCTTGAGCTGGGTAGATGCTAGGATAGAAGAGACTGCTGGGAAAATGAGGTGTCCTGTCTGCCGGAGCCCCCAGAATCCTCCACTTTTCCCTGTTGTTTTCAGATCTATCAGTCAAGGCCACACTCAAATTGTAAGGGAGCAGTTCCTCCCAAGTTAGAGACAGAGAGCACAGGCTTAACTCAGACTTCTGCTCAAAGCTGCTCCAGGTCCTGGAGCCTCATGTCCCAGCGCTGCTAGGAGAGAGTCTTTTCATCCTGGACAGGGCAGCCCTGGCCCAGCCTGTAGTTCATACATTGGAAGAAGCAAAGAGCCAAAGTGCAGGGTCTGTAAAGACTCCATGTGACTCAGCCCCAGAGACAGCTTGGCTACTAGAGGCTGGCTTGAGAGGGCCAAGCGCCAAGGTGGGGGAGAAAGGTCTCTTAGTTTAATTCCATCCCCAGCTCTGGCCAGATGGAGGAATCCAAGACCCATAGAGTAGGTGCTCAGGTCTCAGACCTCTGCTAAGCCCTGGCTTGTCTCTGGGAGTCAAGGAATCCAGGATGCAGGAGGGATGAATGGATGTCAAGCCTATGAATCTCTCACCCCTGCTCTGTTCCTGCTGTCGGTGTGACCCAAGGGCATGCTGGTGCTTGCCACTTTTATGGTGTGATTTAGGGAGGGGATGGCAGTCCCAGGGAGCCCTTATGCTCCCCCAGCAGGAACTCACTCCCCAGGTGACAGGGTCACAGGAAGCTGTGGTGTGAAATACACACACCTGCTGTGGCATCCAGAAAATGGCATGGGAAAACTATGAGCCATCCCAAGCCAGATGGAGGGACCCTGAAGTTGGGGTCATGGTCACATCCTCAGATATGGAAAAGGCTCATCCTATTCCTGCCTGTTCTAGGCCAGAGTCGCCTTTGCCACAGATTCCCACCACATAATTTACATATCCATCACTTGCACACAAACTCGTACCTACAGGACTGAGCTCCCGAAAGGCCACAGGGGTGACTAACTGATCTCCCACAAAATCTCCTGAGTCAGAACCTGCTATCTGCCCACAGATTCTTCACACATACCCCTGCCTGGAACCTGAGAGGACGGGGACAAATTCCACAGAAATAAGCTGGCACTCCCAGTTTAGGCACACCATCCTCTAGATGTCTTGGGCTTGTCATCACCCTTGTCCCCAAAGTTTTAGGTTGGTCTGAGTTGTGGTGCTTCTGAGAGCCCCAGGGAGGCTGGAGGGGAACACTCAGGGCAGCCTTTTTCCCACCTGCTGGGACCTAGGCTGCACCTGCCGCCACGTACCTGAAATATCTCATCTCAGGACTACTTAAGAGTGACTTCCAGAAGAATGCTCTTGGTTCCAAAACTGATTGGCCTCTGACTATTAGCCTTAAAGCTGCATACACACAGGAAATACTGAAGCCTGGCCAGACTGGAAGCAAGCAGTTGACATGAGTACTCACCCCCTCAGACTTCTTGTCAGGGAAGACACACGTGGACCCTCCGGCTGTGAAATTGCAGTAGACTTTGAAGGAGTCCCTAGAGCACCCCTGGTTGGGATCGACCCAGTATTCACCTGATTTCAGAGACAGGGAGGCAGATTCATGAGAATGGCTCTCCAGACAGCGGCAGAAGCTACCACAACATTTCAGTCTGGCTATTAAATGCCCAGCCAGGGCCATAAAGTCACTGATACAGCCTTCCTTCCTCATCTCATAGCGCTTCCCTTCTCCTGTGGGGAGCATAAAGAGTAGCAGACAGCCCGGCCCCCAAGAACAGAGGCAGGGCATGCAGCACACCGTGTACGTGTCTGCTGACCTTGATGGGTAGGCGACAGAAAGGCAAAGAATGGCCTGAAACGAGCCTGGAAATTTGCAAGTGTGGAGTCAGAATTTACTGGAATCAGACACTCCTCACATCTTGCAGGAGGTATGTCCCTACTTACTGGGGGAAAGACAAGCTGGATTTGTTTGCTGCTCAATAAGCCCTTGGTTTGAAAAGAGTGAGGATGAAGCCCCATGGTTCTGCCAGTATTTAAAACCCGCCTTCCCAAGCATCGCACATCCTGACATCAAGCTGCCTTCAGGGTCAGCTAAGTGTCAGGCCAAAGGAATTTTATACACTGTCCATTTACCACCACAAGGCATGTTTCTGTCTCCATTTTACAGATCAGGAGCAATGAGGCTCAGAGTAAAGCAGCCTTGAAGCCTTGGTGCTCAGCCAGTCTGGCCTCCCCTGACTGTGTCACCTCCCTCTCTGATGTTTCCGCAGATTAAGAAAGGGTCTAGCCTATGCTTCCTCCCATGGACGGGGAGTGAGTGAGGTGGAAGCTCTGACTGGCCTAGACTCTCACTGTGGCCCTCCCTCACCATCTGGGAAATCAGGATGGCAGAGCTGTAGGTCCTTGCAGGTACGGGCAGGGTTCTGCTGTGTGCCCAGTGGTCGCTTCATCTGCTCAATCTCCTGTTTCAGGGAGTTCAGGGAGCCGAAGATCTCCTCCATGCCATCTGCATAGTCCACATAGCTCTCCCCAGCCCCGTCGTCCAGGAGCTGGCTAGCATCGATGTTCCGCCGAGTCCGGGATGCCTGCATTGGCAGGGGCTGGATGACCTCCCCTGGAGGGCCCTGGGGTGCAGAAGAAAGCAGTCATGGATGGGAGCGGACAAGGATGGCCCTGTCCCAAGGGCAGAGTTAAGATGATCCTGAACCAGAAATCTGGGTCCCTCGGACTCTGTGTGCTGGGTTGGAAGGACAGCTGCCAGGTCACACTGTTTGCCCACCTCCTTCCTGTATCCTGAATATTTCATGCCCATCCACTTGCCCAGGCTAAGTGCCTTTCTCCCCTGAGCCCAAGGCCCTGCCTCTTCTCCAGAATTTAGTGGCTCAAGGCCTTAGCTTTGCATGTTGTTCTGTCATACAACAACACACATGCATAATACTCATATAGAAACATGCCTGAATGTTTATACATTCTTGCTCATACATATACACATGCATAATATGCATTTAGAAACACATACATTCATTTTCACATATATACATAATATACACATCTATACAAATACATGTTTGTACACGTATATTCATATATATACACATACATGCACAATATATACATAAAGAAACACACATGCATATTCACACACATACATATAGAAACTCTAACTCTGACAAACACAAATGTACAATATACATAAATACATATACACATATGCATGCATGCTCACACATACATATAAGCACACATATAATATATATGTAGAAATATACAATACACATTTCATGTTCATACACACATGCACAAAATACATATGTACAGCTACACATATTGTGTTCACAAACATACCTTGTGTATGTACACACATATTCACACATATACAAATAGACTCATACATTCACATTTACAAATTCAAGTTCACATACATATATGTACATATATAATACACAGACAAAAATACACATACTTGCATGCACATGTATTTTCCTGTATGCACATACATATAAACATCCATAATACATATAAACACAAGTATACATATACAAAGAGAAGTATATATACATATATACACATTTACACATCTAAACATATTATGTATACATGTTCACACACATGCATATAGCATAGAGAAATATGCATGCACTTATACTTACATGCATATTTACACACATATATATAGGGTACACACAAATGCACAAGCCCATATTTACAAACATGTATACAGACATAAGTTATTACTGATAAATATGAATATATACACATAACTAAGTACACATAAGCATGTACAGTCATATGACACACTTACATAGTCACAAACATACATGCACATTCCCCCTCTCTCTGGCCAATAATCCTACCCAGGGCAAGTGAGCCCATGAGCTCCATGGACAGGCCTGTGACATTGACAGCCCCCTCTGCATCCCCAGGGACCAGCCTCTGGGTATGCCATCTGAGTTTCACTGCATCTCAGACAGCAAGCCCCACAACAGACGCTCCCTCAGTCTCCCTCCACACTTCACAGACTACTCACAGGTGGGCCAGGGAGTCCTGGGTGGCCTGCCTCGCCCTTCGGGCCTGTGGGACCCTGTGGAGAAAGTGACAAACCAGTACTTGGTCACGGGGCCTTCTGTGATCTGATGGACCTACCAGCTCCAGAAAGGTCAGGACAAAGTGACAAGGCAGGCAAGACTTCTCTTCCTGAGGCTGGCACCCTCCACAGCAGGGAGTCGACAGCCCAGATGTGTTGGCCTGAGCTGGGCTGGGCTCATTCAGAAAGACAGGAGACAAGTATAAAAAAAAGAAAATGCCAACAAACGCGTTTATGGAAGCATGGGCCATAGTGGGAAATGTAAGCCCAGCCCTCAGCAGGACTCCATCCCACCTCAGCCAGCAGGGCCATTATCAGAGAGACTAAAAGAAGTGCTAGAGAGGACGGGGCACTGCTGGTGGGGACGCAGAATGGTTCCACCATGGTGGAAACGAAACAAGGTGGACATGCTACACCATCTCGCTGTCCTACTTCTGAGTAGAACAAGGACACAAAGGCACTGTATCTGTGTGACACTCGCACACCCCCGTGGTGGCTGCACTGAACACAACAGCTAAGACGTGGGGTCAGCCTGGGTGCTCCAGCCAGTGAAAAAGGAATGTATCGTGCACATGCAGGAGTACTGCTCAGTCATAAAGGCCATCTTGGCTTGTGCGTGGGGAAATGGGGGAGGGGTGACGAGTACAGGCACTCTGAAATCAGCATTACCAGAAGTTCAGTGTAGAATAATTTGAACACTAATAGTTAATAGAAAGTAGATGATAGAATAGTGATCGCTGAGGGGGGGGGACCGGGGACACTGGAAGGATGGAAGATGGATGGTGGGTACAAAACATGGTTGCACAGAAAGAATAAAGCATGGTGTTCTATAACACAGTGGGGGACTGACACATCCAGCCTGCTAGGTTTCCTAACTATAAAGAGAGGCTGGAGGGCTCCAAACACAGAGTAACAATAAAGACGCAGAAACGCTAACAACCCCAGTTTGGTCAGGACATGCCATATGCGCATAGTGGAAAGCCACACCGAGCCTGATAACTACACGTGTTTGTTACGTTAGCCAGAGTACGAAAAGGTTGCAGGATCTGGCAGAGCTAGCTCGTCTCACTTGATTTCCTCCCACAACATCCCAGGAACAGCTACAATTAAAATAATACTTAAAAGCAACCAGCAATAGAGCGATAGAATCATATTTTTTCACCAAGGGAAATCTAAAGAAAAGAAGGAATACCAACAACACAGTATAATGAAAAAGAGGGGAGGGGTGGAGAGGATCTCTATGGGCCAGGGTGGGCATCCAGGTGACCCACTTCTCAGAGGACTCCTCTCCCACCTCCAAGGTAGTCTCAGGTATCATGGGCCCCGCCAAGGCATAGTCACTTACCGAAGAGCCTTTAGCACCTTTGGGACCCGGAGGGCCCTGCAGAGAGCAGAGGTCAGAATGTCAGTAAACAGAGGGGCCCACAGGTCCTAGTTTCGCTCAGCCTGTCCCTGACCCTGCACTTGCCTGTCCTCTCTGCACTTGCCTGGCTGGTGGGCAAGAGGAGAGCTGGTGGTGGCTGCCATTCACCCCCCAGGAGGCAGAGGGTGTCTAATGAGAAGCCACCCTGCCCACAATGCTCAGCTTGGGAATGACATTTAGGCATCAAGAGTCAGGGAGTGTCTGGGCTCCTGAGGGGTCTGGAAGGAGTCAGCTGCTGGACATCCATGGCCATGTGAACTCAAGGTCCAGTTAACACAGACAGGTCAGAGAGGGCAGAGCTCAGGGATATTGGAATGGCATGTGGGAAACACAAGAGAGGCCTAGGTCAGTGTGCTGAGAGGACAGGTCCCTTATTCTCAAGCCTGGACTGGGCTGGCCTGACTCGTGCGCATTAGGAAGAGGAGAGCCAAGACATTCCCTCCCTCTTCCCAGATGCTTGCAGAAGGATCTGCATTCTTTGGGATGGGGTTCAGGCATTAAAGTTTGCCCCTTCCTTCCCCTTTGGCAAGGCACCCAGGGGACCGGCACCCAGGTGACCAGCAATCCCACTCCTGCTCCTGTGCCTTGGAACCCCAGTGTTGCATTTATACAATAAATTCTGGTTCAACCATCTCTCCTGACTTCCTTGTGGTTCTCTAGCCCGGCTCATCCATCTCCTGTCCCTCCTTGTATCCACTGGATCCTACATCCCCTGCACCTGTCCTAGATACATACCGGCAGTCCAGGGGGCCCAGGAGGCCCAAGTGGGCCAGAGGGACCAGTGATGCCCTGGAAGGGAACAAAAAAATGCAGGTTACCAGCTTTTAGATGGGGTGGGATTGAGGAAGGTGACGCTTCCTCATCATGCCCTTTACAGGGACAATGAAGCCTGGCAGGCAGCTGTAGTCAACCACTCTAGAACTTACTCCACAGTAGGGGGCTTCATGCCCCTTTGCTGGATTAGACTGATTCACCCGAACACCAGCCACAGGTTGAGGTCCCCAGGCCCAGCCCCTCCCCAGGCCAGAAGGAACTATAAATTAAGACACCACCCCCACCATACACCATTGGAACTCAGAAAAGCCTGATCCAGCCTCCTGCCCAGCTTGGCCACATATCTCGGCTCATGGTGTCAGGTCTCACCACAGTAGACAGGGGAAAGCAGAAAGTGTCTAGGAGTCTAGCCTGTCCAGCCACAGCTGACAGCCCAGCCTCACAGAGAAGAAAGTGTCTCCCTCCACTGTTAGCTCACAGGGCCTGGCCTCTGAGTCTCTAATGTGTCCCATGTTTCTCAAGCCTGCACGCTGGAGACACCTTCTATCTGCAACATGGCCAAGACCACAATGTGTGTGGAGAAGCAAATGAGCCTTCATGTACAGAGCCGCATAGTCTAAGAGTGCCACGGAAGCCTGGCGACACTTGGTGGTCAGAAAACCACCCACAGTGGCTGAGGCAGGGCTCCATGGAGTCTCCTCCTTTGATGCCATTCACTTCCAATATGACCTAAAGAGGTATGTCTACTGTTCGCTCAGCCTCCAGAGGCTCCTATCACCCCCCACATTCTGCTGTCCTCAGGGATAGGCCAAGGTGTGGGTAAGCAAAGATCCCCAGAAATGAGTGGGTACAAGTGGGGAGTCCTACTACAGTGAACGGGGGTTCCCCACGTGAACACGTGTGTCTTTTTTTCCTGTGCCGTACACAAACTAACCCTCTTTCAGCTTGGGCATCTCCTCCATTTAACCTCCTACAGACAAACCAACATGTAGCCAGGGTTTTCTCCTAGCTGATCAAGACTGCAAACTAACCCATTACAGTGGATCCAGGGAAAGTCTGGGGTCAGAAGTGGGCATCTGTGACAAGGGTGAGGCAGGGATATTAGTGGCCATTGCTCTGCCTCTCTCCACAAGTGAACACAGCTGACAGTCCACCATCACCTTCTGCCCTTCGAGTTAGTGAAGAGGTGTAAGGATTTGACTGCTCAGGCCCTCTGATTCTGAGGGTCATCACGCCAATGAGCTTTTGCTCCGCCCAGGACTTGGGTTTGGGGTTCTAACTTGCGCCTTGGGGACCTAGCTAAGTTCCCACTGATCCCATCTGCCAATCAAGATTCAAGATTCCACAGCCACGAGGGCATCCTCCCAGGCTCCGAGGGAAGCTAGAAACTGCTCTGGAGATGTTAGTTACTGTATGTACCTGTTCTCCTTTAGGACCAGATGAGCCCTGGGGGCCTGGGAGTCCTCGGTCACCCTTTTCACCCTGCTCACCCGGAGGTCCGATGAGTCCAATCAGACCTGGATGGCCCTGTGAGAAAATAAAGGTATGACAGATATCCACGCTACCAGTGCCCTGAGTCCACTGGCAAAGTGGGCCAGGTGACCTGGCACACGGCCATAACACAGGGAAATGTATCATAGTCAACATGTCAAGGATTGAAAATAAGCAGAGGCCAGGCGACAAGAGAGGCCTCATGGACCCTTGCTGGTAAGGAACATACCTGAAGAAACACACAGGGAGAGACAGTGTGGCTGAGCAGTAAGGCCCTGGGCTAGCATGTGTGAGGCCCTGGGCTCAACTCTACAGGACGACTACCACCATCCTGGGCACTGAACCCCAGTAACAACCAAAGGAAGCATATAGGGGTACCCAGACCCAGGGGCCACTGGATTTCCCTGAGGGATAGTTTGCTTACTTTAAACATGTATCCTCTTCCTACAAGGCCTGAGGCTGACCCTGAATGGAAACTGCCCAGTACTAAGGATATTATATTCACTGAAACAGCTTTCAAGAGAAAACTCCACCATATCTGCCCTATACATCTTTTGGTTTCACATGAGTTTCTAGAATGTTCTGGAAGGACGTCCAGCTTCCATTACGTTAGTGAAGGATCTCAAAGTAGAAAAGGGTGTTCCTTGCTGTCTTCTCTATGGACAGCTGCTTGTCTTATGAGCCCATTTATTCACAAATAAATCAATGTGAGGAGGAGAAAAGTCACCATCAGTTAATGATGCTCAGAGCCTCTTGTCAATTCTGGCGCTTCTAGGACACCTTGATATAGGCATGAGTCTCAAAGCTCTGGGTATACTTCTCCTCTGTCAATCTATGTCTAGGTCCTGTGACAGTTACAGCAGGTACTTGGTGGTGGGTCAGTAACTCTGGTGAGTGAGTTGATGGTGTTGCTATGGCAATATTGAAGTCCCCTAAGCCTTAGCTCACCTTTTCGCCTTTGGGACCAGAGTCCCCTTTGAGTCCAGGGAGTCCTGGAGGACCCTGAAGGAGAAGGGAGAGGAGTCAGTGTCCTTGTCCCAAGGGTTTCCAGTGCCCGGCCCATACAGAAAACACTGGCATTTCATGCTACTCACCAAAGGGCCAGGGGGACCATCAGGGCCTGGGGATCCTGGGAGGCCTTGTTCACCCTGAAACAGAGTTCCTTGTTGTGATTAGGTGCCCCCATCATCACCTGTCCTTTATCCTATGATTGCTAGGCCACTTACCACAGGACCAGGGATCCCTCGAAGACCATCAGGGCCAGGCTTCCCAGGGGCCCCTTGGGGGCCAATAGGACCAGTCTTCCCAGGAGGGCCTTCTAAACCGGCTTCTCCCTGTTTAGAGGATGCAGGAGGATGCAGATATTCAGAGGCTCAAGGCACCCAGGCGGACGCCCCCGGGGTGCTGCAGAGATGCCCCCCATGTGTCCTTGGTGGTGTTATTTCCCACATTCCTGTGGAAGCTGACTTGGCCCACGCTCCATCCTGTTAACAGCGGCCCCCTGACTCCTGCTGACTGTGGTAACCATCACAGCAGGTCACCCCACCAGGTGCCTAGCCACATGGCACCCATATGCGGAGCTCACTAAGTCTCAGGGATGACAAATGTTCCCATCTAGGCCTGCAGGTCACCCCACTCAAGAGTAGCTGGGTGTTCCAGTCCTGGGCACCACGTATACCACTCAGGTAATAACCATCCTGGTCTCCTAAGGTCCCACTTCCTGTGTATACTGTCTTCTGCTCTGTCACAGGTCAAAGACTAGGTGTGACCTCATCCTGGCTCCTTTGGCCTCCTCCCTCTGCTTCTTTATCCTCCCTCCTGCCTCCATAGCTCCTCTGTCCTCAGACTGCACCCTGCCATTGCCCAACCTCCTTCAGACCCACAGAGGTCACAGCCACCAGGGTAACTTACCTTGGCTCCTTTCTCTCCTTGTCTTCCTTCAGGGCCCGCAGGGCCTGGAGGACCCTAGAGAAACAATCGAACAACTAAGACTTGAGCGCTGAGTTTGGAGACCAGTCCTAGACTCCAGGGAGAGCAACAGGGTGTGAGGCCGCCCTGGACCACTCTCCAGTGAAGATTCAGGCCCCCGTACGGGATCTCATGACTCCAGAAACCTGCAAAGCTTCTGGTGGATCTACGGATGCCCTAAATGCCTTGTGTATAGAAAGCCCTCTCCTGCCTGTACACTCTTTGGCTCAAGCACCACAGTCCAGGCATCCAGCGACACAGTACAGAGATCTGTTCCTTATTTTGACTCTCCTTCGTTCAGATAGGCTGGTCTATGGACAAGGAGAGTGCAGCTCTTGAGAATTTTCCCTCCCATGATGGCAGAACAGACACGTCAGTCACTGGCCATCCTAAACACCCCTGGTTTAGACTTTGCCTCCTCTGAGGTTGCTCCACCCAGTTGTGTCACCCCACCTATCCGTGACCCGATGAGCGTGTCCCACATTTCAGATATCCGTGTGCCCTCTTCGGGGCCATGCGGGGCACCAGGGGCTCCACAAGGGGTAGAGGTCTTTGTGCAGGAAGCAGCCAGTGAGAGGGGAGCAGAGGGCAGAAGGACTTACCCTCTTTCCTGGAGGTCCGGATGGACCGGGCTCACCAGTAGGACCTGGGGATCCCTGGTTGGGGGAAAGGACACAGAGCATCAGAAGTTTGTCATGTCAGGACACAGGGCTGGGCTGCCACAGCCGAGAAAACATTTGGCGATTCAGTCCTTTCTATGGTTAGCCCTGCATGGCCCCTCTCTGGTGTGAGTATAGCAAGTCCCATTCCCTGCTGGTGGCACTCAGGGACTACAACTCCTAGCCCACAGCTGTCTGGAACAAAGAGACCCCTTGGGGTGTGCTTGTTGTATCTGGAAGTCTGGTTTCCACCATGTCATCACCTACATCTCGTCTGCCAAAGGACCAAGCCAGAGCCCAAGGCAGGGGGTACGGGAACTGGGACATGTCACAACACGTCCGGCTCACAGTCTGTGCCCCCAGCCTTTCACTTCCATTGCTGCCTGTCTCAGACTGACAACACAAGTCTTTGCCCTTCCTTGGTCAGCAATACAGTTTGAATGGTCTCTGAAACCCAGGCTCATATCAAATTGCCCTTGTGCTGGTGTTGAGAGGAGGGGCCTGGTAATCAGGTCATGTGCGCATGCACAGTCTACACCACGGTCACAGAAATGAGCTCATCCTAAAAGGGTGATTAAGCCCACCTCTCCTTCCCCATCACTTCAGGATGGCATCCACTATATTATTATTTGAGACGGGATCTTACTCTGAAACCAAGGCTGACATCAAACTCATTATTTAGACCAGACAGCCTCAAACTTGTAGCAATCATCCTGCCTCAGTTTCCTGAGTGCTGGAATCAGAGCATGAGCCACCATATCTGTTCTTACCTTGCTAAGCCATGGCAAGACACCCTACCTAATCAGGTCCCTTTATCTTGACTTCCTAGCCTCTAGAACCCTGGGCCAAACACATTTATCTTGCTTTAATTCACCCATCTTGTAACATTATCCCACCAGCAGCAAAAAGACCTAGAGAGTCAGTCATTCCTAGGATCTGGCCCCACCTTGGGGGTAGGCTGGAGAGACCTCTGAGTCCAGCACAGTACAGCCCAAGGGACCTGAAGGGGTCACCTGGTTCCACCTCAAAGAGACCACCTTGCATTAAAACAGCTGCTCAAGACCAAGTGGCCTCAGTCACAGGGACATTGGGCCCCAAAGGAGGTACGCACCTGTTGGGAAGCTTTGATTGACATTCAGGGTGAGACCGGGATACTTCACAGAGACCTTAGAACTTTGGGGAGGTCCCCTGGTGGGACTACAGATGCATCTTTCCTTTGGAGGAAGGGTCCCAGCATTCATTATGTCCCTGGGGCTCCTAAGCTCTGGCCACAGTCAAGAGGGACCTAAGTTTGGGCTTCTCATAAAGACCCAAGAATGCAGGGATGCTCCTACCAGGAAGCCATGAGGACCACAACTCACCGTCTGTCCAGGTTCACCATCATCCCCTTTGTCTCCAGGTGGACCATCTTGACCCTGTGAGAACAAGAACATTGCTTCTACTGGATAGCTCAAGTTCACCCTCCAGCCCTAGTGTGTCCTCAGATTCTTTCCCAAACCCAAATGCACCTACTGTGCCCAAAAGTTGGGCATTGGAACAGGGATAACCTGGAGGGGTGCTGTGGCTTATAGAACCCAGTAGAAGGGTAGAAACAGAGAATGAGCAAATTGGGGATGGCAAGAGGTAGCAGAGATGGGATGGACACTTACTGCAGGGCCTGGCTCTCCAGGGGGACCAGGGTCTCCGGGAAAGCCCACAGGGCCCTGAGAAAAGAGAATGAAACTATCAGCATCCTGACACACCCTGCACGGCCCACTACCACCCAGGTCTCAGGACAAGGTAATGTACCGACACCTCTAGCACTTTTGATCGCAAGGCCCCTATCCTGAAGAGTCCACTTAAGTGCAAACCCACCCAGGAGGCAGGTATGGAGCAGCAACCTTCTGCTTTTTTGAGCCTAGTGAGGGCAGGTGTCCTACCCACACATCTACTCTGGTGGCCCTTTCAACTTCTGATGCAAAACTGGGGCCATCAGGGAAAAGCAGCATCCTGAGCCGAAAGGCCTTCCATCAGGAGCCCTGCTGGCTGCTGCTTCTGTCCCAGGCCTCCCCACTCCCCTCTTGCAGCTTCATCAGTAGCTGCTGTGGAAACCTCTAGGGTAGACAAAATTACCCTTCAGACACACAGCATTCACACAGCTGTTCCTAGATCAGGGAGCACCCAGTGCAGGCACTACAGGGACTCAGAACAGATGCTGCCCAGATACTACAGCATCTAGCGTTACTTACAGGGCTGCCTTTGGGACCATCATCTCCAGGAGGGCCTTTGGGTCCAGGGGGTCCGGCAGCACCAGAGGGGCCAGCTTCTCCCTTCTCCCCTCTTTCTCCTTTAGGTCCCTGGAAAGGAAGACAGCTCAGTTCTCAGAGCCTACTGTGTGCTCTCCAGAGCCTGAAAGGCGCTGGCCTAGAACGGGCCATCCATGGGCTCATTGCTGCATCTCACCGGCAGCCCCTTCGCAGCATTCCTGTGCTCCAGGATGGGGATGGTACTGTTCTTGCTTCTAATTCTCCATAGCAACCCCATGTGCACCACCGGGCAGACAAAGAGCCCTGGCCTTCTAAAACCTCAGCTCTAGGTAAGGGCTGATTCCTGATCTGATGAAAAGCCCTTAGGGAGTCCCATAGTTCAGGCACAGAAAACAGCCGGAAACTGAGACACTTCAGTCCCCCAAGATGCTTCCTAGGTCCAAAGCTACTCTGGGGATGTCCTCTCAGTGACCATACCCAACCTTCAGAGGCCTGGATAGTCTCAGGCTAGCTGAGTTAACAGAGTGGCTATGCTCATACCACAGCAGTACGTGAAAGGGCCTATGTACCACAGATGGCAGTTACTGGTGGCCATGATTGTGAGGTCATTGTTGAGGTCTGCACATGTACACACATGTGTGCTCAACCCTACGTCTGTACACATGCATGTACACAAGCTCAACCCCCAAAAGATGCTACACCTTCCCCATCATAGTTCTGTTGTTTGACAAAGCAGGGCCATGACTCCCATTTCATGGGAGGGGAAACTGAGGCAAGGATGAAGCTTCTGGTCCAGTGCCTTGTCCAATGTTCCCACTAGGCACATCCCCCTGCTCCTCCAGGGCCACACTCACCGGGGGACCTCCTTCTCCTGGAAGACCAGGCTCTCCAGCTTCACCAGGCTCCCCCTGAGAAGACAAGACAGTGTTGGAAGGTTCCCTCACCAATGGTGATAGGGGACAGGCCATCTGGCAGCACCTGCCCAACTGCCCCATTCTGCCTGCCTATCCTTAGGCACCGGAGTCTGGGACTCTGTGGAGTCCAGATAGCTCACAGGAGTGCAGTGGGAAGCCAATGCGGAAGAAGGAATGGGAGAGGCATGAGGGAGATGTGTGTGGATGGGGGTGTCAGGGAACTATGCAGATCACAAGGGACACCAACTCAAGGCTGCCCCAAGCAAGTGCTCTGAGTCCTGACACACGTGTGAGCAGCCTCACGGGCCACCATGCCTTCCCACTGTGGTGAGCCAGACAGCCCATCAGCCTTTAAGTGATTTTCTCAGGGGAAAGAAGCGAACACAGCATGGAAAGCCAGGTAGAAGCGAGAGACCCAGTATATTCTCCTGCAGTGCTGAGACAGGAAGGAAGGACCTGTGAGATGGTGGCAAACAAAGGCCGTGCAGGGGTGAGGCAGTGGGGAGGAGACAGTGGTGCCTCTAACCCACACCCACTTCTCTCTCCCTTTCTTATCATAAAGAACAAGAACAAATCAGCCTGTCCTGAGCATAAGGCCCTGCATCAGAAGCAAGCCCCAGGAAGGGCGGGCTGTAGGCTTCCAGCCCTCCCAAGGCCCAAGATGGCCTCCTAAAGCCATCCTCCCAGTATCCTGTGGAGCTCAGTCTCACACTGAAACTGTTACGGTTCCCACACACATGTGTATTCACAAGCAAGCATGCACACATCCACACATATCCGTGCCCACACGCTTGGGCTAATGGTGCTCAGTCAGCCTCAAGGGCCAGGCCCTAACACCAACCATCAGGAATGACAAGGTCCTGGCTGTGAGAAAGCAGAACTGGGAAGAGGTGGTCACAGCAAGCTCAGTGCAGAAGGAGATCTGAGTAGGAGGGAAGGGAGCAGGTAGGGTATGGAGGAGCGAGCATGTTTTTGCTTTGGATTTTGCAAATGGCTGTTAAAAATGACCACTGTCAGAGCTTTGGACTTGAGGTCATGCATCTACTTTTAGGTTTCAAGATGGGTGTGAAGGGAGTGTCTCTGTGCAAACATGCATGCGTACATGCATGTGTGCTCACATTCACAGGCACATGAGTGCATCCACACACAGGCACATGGTACTGTGTGTGCACACAAACACACCACTTCTCATGGAGCTATGGGACAGACACTGTGATAAGCAAATGAACATCACCTTTTCTCCCACTGCACCAGGGTTGCCGATTCCGCCAGGAGGACCTTGTGGCCCATCAGCACCTGGAGCTCCAGAGGGTCCTCGGGGACCTGGGGGACCAGGAGGGCCCTGGGAGAAAGAAAGGCCATTGGGCAAGACAAGATGTAAATACCCTTCCCCAAAA
Organism: Ellobius talpinus; assembly: GCA_001685095.1. Classification (NCBI taxonomy): domain Eukaryota; kingdom Metazoa; phylum Chordata; class Mammalia; order Rodentia; family Cricetidae; genus Ellobius; species Ellobius talpinus. Next base: position 23,329 of record LOJH01000630.1, on the reverse strand, counting down.
TGTAAACCAGGGGAGCCCTACTGGGCCTTGATGGCCCAGCCACTTACCATCTGGCCCACGTCTCCTGTCTCACCCTTCTCTCCTGGAGGACCTGGCAAACCCTGTGGACAGAAAACTGGTGAGGTGCTACTCTGTGAGAGATGCTCATGGCTCTCACGAGTGCCACAGCCATAATCGGCACTGCTATGATTGCCACTCCCGTGATGCTTCCTGAAGGCCCTGAAATGTGCTTCTGTGAGTCTGCCTCCGAGGAAGGAGTTTTCCTGTTTCCAGGGCTCAAACAGCCGAGGACATAATCAGAGGAGAATGGGAGGATTTATGGGCACCAGCACTTACGGCAGCTTCCCATAAAACAATAAACCTAATGAGCCGGCAGCAGGGAAGCTTCCGGATAAATCAAGTCCCCACCATATGCCAAATACCACACTAACTAAAATTTGTGTTTTCCAAAATAAAGTCTTGTGTTGAAAGAATATTTAACGGCCTTCAACGTGGCCCATAACATAAAACGAAAGGCTGGTGTACGCTTTGCAGCACACAGTGAGTTTGGGGTTTTATGGACATCCAATAGAGTCACCCGGGTAGAAACAGGTAACCTAGAGGGCAATGAATGTGGTGGGCTGTGTGGATGGCTGTCACTTCTAGGTGGTTTGCTCAGATGTGAACATGTGTGAGTGGGTGCATGTGTGTGCACGTGTGCATGAACACTCCTGGGAAACAGTCAGCACTTCCAATCCCTACTACTGAGGCTCAGTTTCCTCATTTTTACAATGATAGGAAGAGTGGGCCCAGCAAGATATTGACACCTCTGCTGGGGGGGGGTCCTGGGAAGCTCCATGGTTACCTGTAATCCCACTGGCCCCGGTGGTCCTGGGAAACCTCTTGAACCTTCGTCTCCTTTCTGTCCAAACAGGCCTTGTTGTCCGCGAGGGCCAGGCTCACCGTCTGCTCCCTGGAGGAAGGAAGTGACTATGAGTGAGATGGACAACAGCTCGAGAGGCGGGCCTTGCTATGTCATTCAACACAGATACTCACCGAGGGACCTGGCTGCCCAATGGGGCCTTGAGGACCCGTAGGTCCAGGAGGACCCTGTAGGGGTCAAACAGAGACATAATTATTTTGGAATTGCAGACGAGTCCAGCGGTAGGTCGATTCTGTCTCCAGAAGCAGCTGGGCGTGCAGGATGTGACTTACGAATTAGAGTTAGTTCTCAAATGTGCCAGACATCAGAGGGACACTAACTATTAGCATTATGGCACAAGCCAGATTGTAGGTTCTGAGAAGTGGGCAAGGCTCTCAATTCAACTACGATCATGTTGCTATGGGTAACTGAAGCGGGGCAGGTCACTCCGTGTCCTCCCAGCAACCTTCATATGCCCTGTTGTGGCAGAAGAGACCCCCGTGGACAACAAGGATCAGAGGTCTCGAAGCTCCTAAGTGCTGAGCTAGGGAGGGACTCCATGACCCTTGCTTGCATGCTGTCCTCAACCACCTATCACTGTGGGCTCAGGAACAGAGAGAGAGAGAGAGAGAAAAGCCAGCCAGAGGCCTGTACTGACGCCTGGTGACATCACCTCAGGAGTAATGGCACTGACACTAGTCTGAGGCTTAGGGGAGTCCCAGTTTGGAAGGAGCTCATGGCACTGGAGGGGGCTGGTGTGGGTGATGGGGGGCTATGGCACCCACATCAAATGTATGAAAGACCAAGGGACAATGGATGCTTTGCCTCTACAGGGCTCTGTGGTCCTCAGTGATGAGCCCCCAGGCAGACACATGGCTGATCATACTTTGCACCAAGAGAGCCTCTCACATGCCTGAACACATATGCACACAGGATAGTCTCAGGAACGCAACACAACTGGTGTGACCCAGGAGTTTGCAGTGTTGGGCTCATGCAGCATGAACACAGAGTCATTCTGCTCTCGGCAGCCACCCCAGCACGCTCACACTCTTACCTGCTCGCCTTTGTCCCCCTTGCTTCCCTTCTGCCCTGGCTCCCCGATCTCTCCCTGGGGATGGACAGGAAGGATGTTGTTAATCCAGTGCCTGGATGTGCCCTTCTCGGTCCCATGGGCAATCTTTCCTGGAGACTAACAACAGTTGCTCTCCAGATGGCCCCAAGATTTTCCAACAGAAAGTAGCCCCTTATGTGAACTTGATTTACCTTTCTGATTTTGATGTCTGTGTATACCTAGGTGTTCATGCATGTGTGTGTGTGTGTGCAGGTACACATTCATGTGTGTGTGTGTGTGTCCGTGCACATAGCATGAATGTATGTCTGTACACTGGATGTGGACACTCTGAGATGACTAGAAGAGGGTGTTGGATCCCTTTGAACGGGAGTTACAGGCAGTTGTGAGCAGTCATGTGGATGCTGGGAACTGAACCTCGGTCCTCTATAAGAGCAGCCATGCTCTAATTACTGAGCCATCTCTGCCGTCCCCTACTTCTTATCTGCTCTTTTTCGAGACAGGTTTCTCACTGGCCTTGAACTTGCCTCCATCAGCTAGGATGGTCAGCCAGAGGTTCTTCCTGTTTCACCTCCCAGGTTCCAAGATTATAGACACACTACCACACCTGGGTTTTCTAAACACAGGTTTGGGGAGTTGGACTCAGTTCTAATGCTAGCAAGGCAAGCGCTTTACTGATGAACCAGCTCACCAGCTCCTCGATTTCCTTTATGATCCTCAGATTATTGCAAAGGTATTAGTACACATGGTGATGTGGTAGCCTACGATCCTCTCTGGTGTTTCCGTTGGACCGCCCCCCACATGGAGACATAAGACTAATATGTCCTCCATGTAGAGGTGAAAAGGTCAGTAATATCACCGGAGAGCTCTGACAAATGGAGAGCGAGGCTGAAGAGCTAAGCCACACACTCTTTCTTTAATGAAGTATAAAATCCGGGCTCCTCGATAATGGCATCAGAAAGAGCAATAAAAACAGAGCCTCGATCATTCAAGAGAAGACACTTAAAAATATACACAGCGTAAAACCTCACTAAATCCAGCCCCACACAGTCCCAGTCTGAAAGGGCTTCAGCTCTGATGACAACCTGCACACATCTCAGGCAACAGAAAAGCTGCCAAGGAGCCATGTGCTTTCCAGGCTCCCAACACACGCTTCAGGTCTTATTTATTGCCATTTATCTGTGTGTTACTTTAAAATCATCCCCTCGTGCCAGGTCTGAAGGTGCACAGCACTGCTTTGCTGGCTGAGCCCTCTGTATCATATATGATGCTGTCTCCAGGTCTGAAGGTGCACAGCACTGATCTGCCAGCTGAGCCCTCTGTATCATATATGATGCTGTTTAACACACTGCCCTTATACTTGTTGCCTGACAGGCCACACACACTCCTACTTCTCCGTACCTTATCTCCATCTTCTCCAGGAGGACCCACGGGGCCAGCTGGACCAGGGAGCCCCACAGGACCTTGGAGGCCATCGCGGCCAGCTGGGCCTTGCGGACCTTTCTCGCCCTAGAGAAGACAGGCAATTCAGACTCAATACAGCTTGATATTGGGAACATGGTGCCACCACTGCTCCTCACCCTGGAGAAGGGCCCCGGGGCAGGAAGCTGGGTGTGTGAGGGAGTGGTCCTAACATGCCATCCAGGGGAATGGAGGTGATTTTGCCCAGTTCTGAACTGTGAATGGCTGGCTCATTGCTGCACCAGAGCCATGCTCAGAATACCACATAGAGTAAAATCTCAATAAGTCCAGTCCTACAGAGTTCAGCCTGAGTGGTTCCAAGGGGAACAGGGAGCTGTTTAGAGGACTCCTTAGAGATGAGGAAACTGAGACACAGTTAGCGCTGTGGTTTGAACATGCAATGGTGAGGGCTTGGTTCTATCTGGGGGTGCTGTGGAAATCCGAGGAGGCTGAACCTCATTCGGAAAAGTAGGTCACTGCAGCTGTTTTGGAGAAAAAGATTCACCTCCCCTCCCCTCACCGCCTTCCTGGCTGCCCTAAGGTGAGCAGCTCTGACCCAGCATCCAGCATATCCAGCATGTCCTTCACCATATGTTCTGTCTCACTATAGACCCACAGCAATGGAGCCAACCATGAACCACAACCTCTGGAACCACGAGCCCAAACAAATCCTTTGATTTAAGTGGTTTCTCTCACATATTTGTCAAAGTGACAGGAAGCTTATTAGCAGAGCTTGTGAACGTTTAAGTTCCTGAGTCTGCTTGGGCTCCTCAGAGCTGGTGAGCAGGGACCATGCTGTGCTACAGGATGGCCTGAGCAGCAGCTTATGCAATCTCTGTTACTCTCTCAATGCTTTGTAAACACCCTGCCTGTACAGGCATGCATACACACATACATATGACATGCATATACATACATACACATGACATGTACGCACACACAGACATGCACACATGCACATGACATGTATGCACACATACATGCACATATGTGTGTCTACACATCACAAACATGTATAGACACATACACATAACATGTGTGCACACACACATACAAAAGCACAAACAATAAGACACATATATCCACAAGCATGCTCACATACAGGATATGCACAAGCTTGTACGTGTGTTCCCTCCCTCACATATACAAATGCATGCAGACATGCATACGCACATACACACATGCATGGCATTCACACAGCATGCCATGCATGTACACACACTCGCACATGCACACAGACATATACACATACAAATCCTCATCTTTTCTGCCCTCCTAACTCTGACTTGCTTTTCTCCCTTCATAATCTCCAGAGATCTCACTAGTTTTGCTATGTTCAGTTTTGACAAAATCCCATCACCCAAGAGCAACAAGCATTTTCTCACCAACCTCAGCTAGGAGTTTATTTCTCCCAGTGATACAAAGTAAGAAATTGTGTACAACAGGAGAGGGACATGGATGCTTGGCTAGCCCATCCTCTCCCTCCTACACCTCACTCCCCACCCCTTGAAGTCAGCCTGTCCTCCCTAAGCTAGAAAGAGCTCTGGCAGGTTCAGGGTTTTGGCAGCATCTCTGCCTGTGCTCCCTGTCAGGCTGGGAGTCTGCAGAGCCACCGACCCTCTCTCCATCTTTCCCTCTTGCTGGAGCTGTTCTGGGAGGCAGTGAGCTTTTCCCTATTTAGGGCAGTTCTGACAAGGTTTCTGCTTAAATATTGAGTCTCTGGAAACAGTGAGCTTCCTCCAGTTGAGTCTGCAAGTGCCACATGTCCTGAACCTCCAAGGGCTTCTGTACTGGACTCAGAATCCAGCTGGACCTGTGTCCTGGGTACCTGACTAAAAATGGCACAGTGTTATCAATTGGCAAAAATAATGTTGAAAGATTCTCTGTGGTACTGATGCTTCAATGTGAGCTGAATGTTCTTCCTCCTTGCGAGCCCAGGAGAGCAGGACACATGGAACACAGAGCTTCACTGCTTCAGTCAGCAGGCATGTGTGTCCATCTCGGTGGTCCATGCCTACCCTACACTGATGCTCCTTCCAGCACTGAGATAGGGAAGCTGGGCTGAAATCTGTGAGATCTACCCCCACGGTCGTGGGAAATCCCGGGTGATGGGAGGGCATAAAACTGCTTATGACTGTAGACACAAAGTGGGGGTTTTGGCACCACTATGGATAGGGAGCCATGCTGGGTGATCAGAGAAGGGCTGTGTGGAAACCCAGGCCTGCCCAGTGTCCTGGCTTTAGAGGTCTTTCAGCGCCCAGTGAACTCAGGCCTCACAGAGGAGCTGTTCCAACTTCTGGGGACCTACCTGCCATCCTCTGCCAGACAGTGTCTCCCTCCTGTGGTCTCATCAACAAAGGGGCCACCCATTCCCAAACACTTGTCTTTCTCCTAAAAGACCAAGTCATGAGGTTTTGGGGGAGGTGATATTTACTCAGCAGACGGTCCAAGTACCCAGGAGGCACAGTGGCTACAGAACACAGGTCTGTAGGGGACAGGTCACTATGGCATCAGGATTCAGGGTAGGCCAGGTTGAGCTGGCTGGGACTCCTCAGAGGTCTATCCCTATAGGATAATCAGACTCCATAGCCTCTGCTTCCTCCCACGGCAGGAGAGTGTCCATGGAGATAACACAGTAGGAGGGACAGGACCAAACCTGGGAAAGGACCCCAATCCTAGGTGGTACTTACCGGAACCCCTTTCTCTCCAGCTGGCCCTGGAGGTCCCTGAGGCCCAGGTCTCCCTGGAATTCCGATGGGCCCTGCAGCACCAGCTGGTCCTCTCTCTCCTGGAGAACCCTAAACACAGTAAGAGAATGACTCACTTTAGAGGCTCCTGAGCTGTATGGTAAGACTCACTGAAGCACCAACGGGTCACACTACGCTTCCGCTCACTTCAGAGCCCTCGGGAGCCCCTAGATGACTTTCTGCAAGCATGGACTGGTTGGCCTAGTATTTAGGGCTGTCATCAGGCCCCTTCTTAACTCTTCTACTCCCATAATTCCCTCTTACGCATGCCCTCTCCCCCTACATGTTTGGGAACAAGTGCTATTTTGTCTGTCATTGGTGGTCTTTTCCGGAGACCTGGCACCTACCCATCCCTGTAGGGTCTGCCTGCCCACAAAGTGCTCACAGACTTAGAAGAGGAGGTCTTGATCTGGGAGGGGACAGGTATTGATGATAACAGGGAGCCAGGCTAAGCTTAAGGTCACATCAAAAGGTCAACACAGCCTACAAGCCCTCCATATACCCTATCAAAAGGGGAAACTAGTTTCTCATTCCACCTGATGTCCCCAGCCTGGAACCCAGCTAAGGAAGGTTTACTCCCAAACTCATCTGGACTTTATACCTGAGCACATCCATCAGGCTGCTTGAATGGCAGAGGAAGCAAAGTGGACAGTCCTTATCCATATGGGGGAGAAGCAGCCTCAGACACGGAGCCACAGCTAAGGGCCTTGGAGTACAGGGTCCTAAAGCCTCTCACAGTTGGGGTACTGGGATTGGTGGGGGATTAGCTAGTTCATGAAACAACATGTGATAGATAGCTCCTGGACTATACAGGCTAGAGTTAGACCCCTTCCCTACCTGTTCCGGGTGCTCCACCCTAGGACACGTCCTTGAGGTTCATAAGGAGAGTACCTACTCTCTGTGCTGACCCAAGAGACGTCCATACCAAGCGTGAGTCCCCCTTCTCACCTCCATGCCCACACAGGTCACTTGTAGATCTCCAAGCTGTCACTCCCCTGCTGCTCCTCATACAAGGTGCTCCTATGATGCTATCAACCCAGCCGCTGGCTCAGGAATACTATCCCTAATCTCTACCCTGTCCTCCTGACACACTTGATGGGGATCTTAGCAGCTAGGCATGCCCTCCCAGCTCTAGGGCGTCCTACCTTGCCTGTGGAACAACAGGTATTAAAGATAGGATGGGACAGAAGACTTTGACTTACCGCAGGACCTGGCGGGCCAGGGGGGCCTTCGCTTCCTTTTAGCCCAAGTGCTCCCTGTGAAGTAGTAGGAATAGGGGTTGAGAGAACTGAGAGGGAGCCCCAGGGCTGTGCACCAGGGCTGTGCACTATACCGCCACACCCACAGAGGGAGCCCCAGGGCTGTGCACCAGGGCTGTGCACTATACTGCCACACCCACAGAGGGAGCCCCAGGGCTGTGCACCAGGGCTGTGCACCATACTGCTGTACCCTCCTAGCCCATCACTCACCACTGGGCCTGGGAGCCCTCGGTCCCCAGGGAATCCACGCAATCCTGGAGGGCCATCCTTCCCAGGGAGGCCGGCAGGGCCTGGGTCCCCCTGGAAAGAGAGCCAGAGTTAACCCTACCTGGAAGTGCCAGCTGTTGATCTCTCACCGACCTCCTTCTGTCTAAGGTACAGGGTGTAGTATTTGTCAAGATCCATTGGGATCTGGGTTGACCCGAGCTTCCTCTAGCCCCTTGGCTTTAAGAAATTGCTCTGCTTTTGTTTTGATTTGGAGGCTGATGATGGAAGCCCGGACCTGGCACGTCTCCTCTGTTCCTCCGTGGACTTGAGCTCAGCCCCTGCACACACCTGGGAACCATGTTCTCCAGGCTAACTCTGTATGTAGATCTGGGGAAGGGACTTCAACTGTGACTCCCTCTCCCTGTGCTCATTCAGGTCCCAGACCTACAAAGTCCAGCAGAGCCACAAGGGTTCCGCAATGGGACTATGTCAAGCTGAGGGCACACCAGTAGCTTGTGGTTAAAAACACACCACTCAAGGAACTTGGCTGACAGCCCAGTATCCACTTCTAAAAATAGACACCATTGGGTTTGCCATTCCAAAAAGTGTAAAAGATAGAATATCTTCCAGAATTTTCCCTGGCCTTCACAGGGGAACACACAGATCTTTCTGAACTCAACAAGCTCTCTTTTTCTAGAGTAGATAGATTTATAGTCCAAGAGCTGTGTGTGTTAGGGTTATAGATGTGTATTCACATACACACAGATCTGAGGATATATGTATTTACTTACCCATACATTTAAGGGATGTGTGATTTCCTTCAGTATTTATTTACTATATGTCTCTAATCTTATATTTATTTTTATATGGTCACATCAACAGATGGTGTGGGCCAGACACGGTGGCACATGCCTTTAAATCCAGCACTCAGGAGGCAGAGGAAGGTGGATCTCTGCAAGTTCAAGCACAGCCTGGTCTACATGGCAAGTTTCAGGCTAGCCAGGGCTATACAGTGAGACCCTGTCTCAAAACAACAATAACAAAAAATAGCCTGAGAACTCATATTTTTAGTTACTAACACAAAAATTTGAAGAATTTTATGCTAACGTACAAACATTACAACCACAAATTTGGGGCACTCCAGCCTACTGGACAGACTACAAAAAAAGGGAAAGTTGGCACTGGGTACAAGGTTAGAAATGCGTTCATTTTTCATTTTCAGAATCTATTTTCAGTGTGTTTAAGCAAGAGGTTTTCAAAGGGCTGTGGTCTACCAGATCTGTATTGGCTGCTGAAGACTCAGGGCCTTTAGTCTGTTTCTGGGAGGAATGGGCAGCAGGGGAAGGCGCGCTCCACAGGGTATGGGATGGTTTGATCCCACATTGCCTCTGTGTGCCGGCTGCAGCAGGTCACAGCCCTGTCTTGGTTCAAGCAAAATGGATCTGAACGTGTGTGGGTTTCAGAGAAGCATTTGTTTGATAAATTACCCATTTGTTCAGAAAGATCAAGAGAAAAAGCAAAGTTTTAACTGATTCCCTGGAAAAAAAGATTCTTCCGACATGGAAGCTTCTGGACACTCACCTTTGTCCCCTCTTTTCCAGCAGCACCTGGGAGGCCCTGTTCACCAGGGGGCCCTGGAGGGCCAGGGTGGCCACGCTCACCCATAGGACCCGTTTCTCCTGTGGGACCCTACAGGGAGAGACCGTGTTGGTTTTGAGTGAGTGACCTGTAAGGGGGTAATCTCTTCTTCCCGAGCCTAGGGACAGCCCGACTATGGTGCCAAAGCATCCACAGCAGGCTTCCCACTCTTCTCCATTCTCTCACAAGGCTCCTCCTGCCATCCAAACACCAGGAGGAAAAGATGAAGCCAGTGGAGAGTTAGCCATGGCTGGTGTTCCCCTGCACCTGCGCCTCTCTAGAGGCTGTTCCTGGGATGTGATCAGAAAGATGCCAAGGGCTGCCATATTTGCCACAGGGAGGAGAAGGCCTCATGGGCTCCAATTCTGGGGTGACACCAGGTGTCAGTCTCTTCTCATTATGTCAGGTGTGACTTTCTAAGTGGCAAGGCGGCAGGTACAATACTGTCCTTGGATCTAAAGTCATCAGCCCTAGCTGGAATCTGTGCCCTTCGTTGATCCATATTGGTTGGAATCAGGTGCCTCTGCTGTCCGCAACAGGACAAGAAGACACCATTGGTCCCTGTGCCCATGGGGATAGTTCTGACTCCAGAGCCTGGCCCTGTCTGGCCTGGGGTCACCTGAGCTCTGTTGCCTCTTTCTCTCAGCACAGCCCCTCCAGGGGCTCATCGCCTGCAGTTAGCACAAACTTGCCCTGGGACTTAAGCCTCTCCACTAATGGAGTCCACCCTGCTAGAACTGGGAAAAACTGACCACAGCCCCAGCACCAGGATGCTGCAAGGTCTCACCTGAGGGCCAACCACTCCTGGGGGGCCTGGAGGGCCAGTCTTGCCTTGGAAACCCTGTAGAGAGAGTCAGCAAGCTGAGGGCCACTGCGGCAGCACACACCACACTGCTGTAGTCTCCTCAGAAGCCCATCCTGCACCTATCCCGAGAGGCTGTGCTCCAAACCCTCAGTTTAGAGTCAAGCCCTATGCTCCCTTTCCATACTAATTTCATGAGACTACTGAAGCCAGGTGGATGAGCTCCATGCTGCGTCTTTGTGCCGAGAGACCGATTTTAAGCCTGTTATTCTCCCTCATGTCACTGCGTGTTCACTTTCTGAGGACACACAAGAGCCATCTCTGGGCTGGTGCTCATTAGCAACTTTGTAGGACGGTTTAGCCTTTGTTATCTGATGCCTCTGACGCACAGCAGGTGACTCGCCTGCCTGTGTCTCTTCATATTTAGGACAGGTGGGAGCCAGGCCCGGCTGTTTTCTGAAGCTGTCCGCTCAAATATGTTAGTTTAAAGTCACTTCATAGATGCTGTCTCCTTGAGGATCTAAATGTTCATGCCTGGAATGGTCCAAGCTCGCCCCCACTTGGGCTCTGCTGCCCAGTCTCTCCTATTGAGCAGGAAGCTGCAGCAAGCTAAGCTTGATTTGAGGCATGATGGCAGAGCAGAGTTGGCACAATGAGATACACCTGCGGCTGCCAGGTATACAAGAATGGATCTACCCAGGGCCTGAGGACGCTCTAGCTGTGCAGAGGTCACTGCTACGGCAGGAGGGTGAGCAGATGGCTCAGAGCCAGCAGGTGACAGTCTAATATCTCACACAATTCACTGGCCACATGAACCACATCAGACTCTGCCCTGTTGTCCCCGGAGGGCTCTTCTCTCTCAGCCCAGCACAGCTCACACAGCGGGCATTTGTGAGACACATCTATTAGCCAGATAAAAACAAGGGGTGATGGACAGGTAAAGAGGGGGGAAAGCTGACAGGATGTAGGAGCCAAAGTAAAGCTCTACTCATGGCAGTGTTCGTGAGGGCAAGCAAGACCTCCCACCAGGTCCACAGCCACTCGAGGGCCAGGAAGGACAGACAAGGAGGAGTCTGCTCCTTGCTGAGAAACAGGCTTTGGGCTCCCAATAAGAAGTAATGGCCACTTGTGTGTGGCTGGAGGGAGAGGGAGGAAAAGAGGAGGTGACGAGGAGAGGGAAAAGAAGAAAGGCTATACTCCAGAGGTCTCCAGACGAGTCTCAGATGGTCAGCAGCATTGCCGAAGTGCCCCCATGTCTACAGAGGTGGCCGCGGCATGATAGAAGATGCTGGAAACTACACTTTCCCAAGCAAAGACAGGAGGTTTAATTATCTGCAGAATGAGTCTGAGGGAGAAAAACACACAGTATGCAAAATTCTTCTCTTGTCTCCTTGGAAAGGCATTAGAGGAAAATGTGCAGAGCTCTGAAGAAATGCTTTAATTTTTCTCTCTAAACAAAAGAGCAAGGTAATCTTCATTTATCAGCCGGCACGGGCTGCTCCAACACTGGCAAAGGCATAATTAAAAGGCTTCTCGTCCCTGTGCATTGAAAGACAGAGGGGACAACATCTTAAAGCAGGTGCCAGGGCCCTATATGATGAGGTGGTCAAAGGTCCACGTCAGGAGGGTCAGTTTCAGCCATGAGAGCCCCCCAGAAACCTTCAGGCACAATGAACTGGATATAATGACACAGAAGCCTGTCGGTATCATGGGCCCCACTCTGTTGGGTGAGAAACGCTTATACCTGTACAAACTGCCCTTTAATGTGGATGGGGCAGGGGATACAAAGAGAGAATTCAGTGTGGCAGCAAGGATGTCACCAGCACTTGGAGGATTCAGTTGCTCCCAGTCTGAAATCCCCGGGTCACAAGTGCAAACAAGGTCACAGGCAGGCATGTGCTCTTTCTGAGATGGGGTCCGTTACTGAACCTGGAGTCTGCTCATTGGCTGGACTAGCTGGCCAGCCAGTGCTAGGGGCCCTCTTGTCTCCCCTTCTCCTGCCTCAGAGCTACAGACTTGCACCTCCATGCTGAGTTTTCACGTCAGTGCTAAGGATGGGAGCTCAGACCTATGTGTGCCCCACTGGGCACCTCACACACTGAGCCATCCCATCTCTCCTGCACAGACAATTCTTTATCATGACAGAGGAGGCTAAAGCCATCTTTTTGCTCCCTTCCACAAGCTCCCCAAGCTGGAATCTCCCAGATGGACAATATTGGGATCCATGTGACGTGGCCCTTGCCATGGGGTTCTGTAGCCTAAATGATTAGCTATTCACAGGGACAGAGCCCCCCAAGCCCCCAAGCACTCTTCCCTATGAGGCCTGTGGTGTTCCCAGCAAGGCTGCACTCACAGTTACCCTGGGGAAATAAAAATTGGAGACACAGGTTTTCTGATGTCACAGTACTGTGTCCCGATGGCTTTAAACATGACCTTTGACCAAAGCTACTGAAGCAAGCAAAGAATCACAGCCCAGTTTCTACTGTGACATCCTGGGGCTCCTGCCCACCCCATAGTCTGACCCCAAGTCAGCAGCAGATGGCTGGCTCACAGGAAGCCTTGCTAAGGCCTTTGGTCTTTCCCAGCTGGGAAGGAGCCCTTGGCTATGCCAGGCAGTCAGCAGTGTGCTATGTGTAGGGTTGTGAGTGACCCAGCTGGAAAGGCCAGGCATTGCCGTGTTCCCAGCACTTGTAATACTCACGGTCTCGCCTCTCTGCCCAGGATGTCCAGGGAGCCCATCTTTGCCTGGTGGGCCCTGTGGAAAGAATCACAGCAGGGAAGGCTCATTCAGCAGCTCAGAGAAGCAGGCAACAAAAATTACTGTCATTTTAGTGGCTCTTGAGAAAGCGAATCACCCAGCTGCCACAGAGACAGCAATCATGGAACTAGATGCCATGGAGAAACCTGTCCCACAATCCTTATGGCTGTCCCAAGGGGTCAACAGAGACGGGGGGGGATCAGTCAGCTTCCCAAGCTTGAGCAGGTGGGTGACCCGGTTGCACTGGAATCCTCATCGGTCAAGCTTGACAGACAACTGAGGAGAGACAGTAACTCCAGAACCCAGAGAGAGGTCTGGACAGATTTTCCCTGCCATGAGCATCCCTTGCCAAGGCCCTTCCCCTGCTGTGGGCCTTCCATGTTTCCAGCCTCCCCCTACAGTGGACTATGGTCCCTCCTCTGATGTGGAATTTCCCTGGCATGGACTTCTCCTGGCATGAACCTCCCATGCCTTGTACCTTCCCCTATAATGGATCCTTCACAGGCATGAACCCCCCCCCAAGGGCTTCCCCCAGCATGGACTTTCCCCCAGCACGGTCTTTCCCCAGCACGGACCATCACCTTCCCTGGGTCTTCTCTAGCTTGAGCCCTCCTCTAGTATGAATTCTCATTTGTTGTGGGATGCCTCCTACCCTGCACTTTCTTCTTTTGTTAGCCCTCCCTTGCAGTAGGTGGGCCCTGAGTGGGCCTTCCCTTGCTGTGGATTTCTGCTGTTGGCCCTGCCTGGATCCTGGGGAGGAACCCGCTTTTGCTGCAGACATGGCTCCAGAATGGACAAAAGACCTTTCAGTTGTTTTAAGAAATCTTATTTTTTATATTTGTGTGGTCATCCAAGACACTAATGCAAACTCAGTCAGAATGTCATGATGGTCTCAATGACAGTAGGATTTGCCATGGGAGGTGCACACAGGGGAAGGGCCTCAGCAGGCGAGGCTCATGGAAAGGAAATTCTGTCTAGAACTAAATACTTTCCAGAACAGGAGGCCTGAATGGGTGGGGCTCGGCCACAGGCTGCCTTAGCAGCCAGGCTTGGGAGGCTGTCTCTACTGCCCACCTGGCAAGGGTCCAGTGCACCCTTCTCCTCCCCCATATCCTAGGGAGAGGAGGAGAACGGTGTCATGGAAACCTGACCTGCCACCTCCATGGGAGAAAGCAGTACTTACCGGGGGACCCTTGGGTCCGGGGAAGCCCGTGGGTCCTTGGGGTCCATTGGGTCCCTGGGAACAGAGAATGGCCAGTTTGAGGACAGGTTTTTTTCCTGTTAGCATCCCCCACTCTTTCCTCACTGTGGCACTGGGTGCCCCCTAAAACCTTCTCCCTATTTAACCTGACCTCAGTTTCTCCACTTGACTCTAGAGAGAGAAGAGGGAGAGAGAATTTAGATAGAAGACTGTAGATGGGTAATAGACAGTAGATTGCTAAGATAGATGATAGGAAGGTAGGTAGACAGACAGACAGACAGACAGACACTAGATAAACAGTAGATGGGTAATAGACAGTAGATTGATAAGATAGATGATAGGTAGGCAGACAGACAGATAGATACTAGATGGATGACATATGGGTAATAGAAGATAGATAGGTAGGTAGATGGATAATAGATGATAGATAGATAGATAGATAATAGATGATAGATAGAGATGATAGATAGATGATAGATAGATAGATAGATAGATA
>LOJH01000629.1:47477-58752 GCA_001685095.1 Ellobius talpinus | reverse complement strand
CCGGAAGTGACGTCACGAAAGGCGCCGGGGCCCAACCATGGCGCTCGAGGCCGCGGAACGGCCGCCAGAGGAAACCCTGTTGCTCTGGGAACGGTAATGGGGTCGGGGCCCGCCGTAGTCACGGGGGTGGCTTCTCCAATGACCTTCCCGCCTCACATTCCCAGTGCAGCTGTGAAACCGAACACCGGGGCTGCAACGCAGGCTTGGCCTGGGCCGCCACGCTGCCGGAAGTAGCCTTCTGCCTTTGTGGGCGCGGCCCGCGTTTCCGGTCCGCACGTCGGGTCGCGGAGCGCTTTCCTCCTTCACTCTGGCTTGATGGGCAGAAAGGAGATTGGGGTGGACTGGAGGGCGGACGCCCCGAGGGTCGGGCTATCCCGAGGGCCCTGAGCCCGTTTCGATGTTTGTGCCCCGCTAGGGAACAAGCCCGGCTGAAGACGCGCGTGGTGGCACGGGACACGGAGGCCTGGCAGCGGGACCCCTCCTTCTCGGGCCTGCGGAGGGTCGGGGGCCTGGACGTGTCCTTCGTAAACGGGGAGAGCTCCCGGGCCTGCGCTTCCCTGGTGGTGCTGAGCTACCCAGAGCTCAAGGTAACCGCACTCGGAGGCTGCGCAACCAAGGGGACTGGATCCCGAGACAGCGATCAGAGCCTGGGTGCAGTTTTGTAAACGTTTTCTTCTCTTCTCCACTCCTGCGCCCTTTGAGTTTTTTAGAATCTTTTTTAATTTTTGATGCTAAAGCCGACCCAGGACCTAGAACATGCTAAGGGATCAATAAACTTCCATTTCATTTATAGAATTTAATGTATAGGTTGGAGTGTATTTTTAAAAAGCTAAAACCTCAGGAAATAGTGTAACTTTGAAGAATCAGTGGACAGAGCGTTGGTGGGATGGTCAGCGGCTAAGTGGGAACACCACTCTTGGAGAGGATCCAGGTTCAGTTCCAGCTTCCACATCAGGCTGCCCCCAACTATACTTAACTCCAGCTCCAGAAGATCTGACTTCTGGCCCCTGTGGGCTCCAGCATGTTTGTGGTGTATACAAACTCCCACAGGCCCACACATATCTACACAAATTAAAAACATTTCTTGAGGATCAACAGACAATTCTAAGTCTGGGTGTCCTGGGTTGTTCACCTCAGTGGCCCACAGCACGCACCAGAGGTTGCCCAAGCGGGAAGTCTCAGCCTTCCTAGGATGAAGGAGGCTCGTTAGAGTAAGTACTGTCTAAACTGGGCTCTTCAGGAAGTTGGAGCCAGCCAGGTGAGGACCACTCTAGGAGAGCAGGCATGAAAGGCCATCAGAACCCTGCTGGTGGATTTAAAGCCATAAAGAACAGTGTTTAGGAATGACTGAGGGCGGTGGTGGACGGTGAACCAACAGGGTCACAACAAGCAGGGAACAGCGCAAAACAGGCTTCTGTGTCCCTTTAGCAAATGTGAACTTCATTAGCCTTCATGCCACAACACTAGACTTGTGTCTCCGTGTCCTTTGACAGTCTCTGTCTGATAGACCAGAACACATCAGGCTGGGTAGTGTGTAAACAAGAGTATTTCTCAGAGTTGTGAAGGCTGTAAGTTCTAGATCAAGGAACTGAGTGAGACTGAGGTCTCATGAGACTTCTGGATTCACATAGGCCCTTCTCCCTGTGTCCTCCCAATGCTTCCCACTTAATTCAGTCACCTTGTTAAAATTTAAAACCATAGCAACCCTGACCCTCTCAGCTCTGACATACTGAAGTGAACTTAGCCTGTCCCCTCTCCAGAGTGTAAATTCTGATGCCATCACTTGCCTCTCTACATAGATCATGTGTGTGCACGCATGAGCAGTCAGCCTGTGGTTCATCAGATCCTGTCTACATAGATGTATGTGTGTGCATGCTTGAGCAGTCAGCCCGTGGCTCAATAGATCCTCTCTACATAGATCATGTGTGTGCACACATGAGCAGTCAGCCTGTGTTTCATCAGATCCTGTCTACATAGATCGTGTGTGCACGCATGAGCAGTCAGCCCGTGGTTCATCAGATCCTGTCTACATAGGTGTATGTGTGTGCACTCATGAGCAGTCAGCCTGTGTTTCATCAGATCCTGTCTACATAGATCATGTGTGTGCATGCATGAGCAGTCAGCCTGTGGTTCATCCACAGTCAGCATCTCAGGAAGCCTTGGCCACACCCCAGCCTTTGCAGTCCCATCACCTCTCCTCCAGAAGCCGCAGACTCTTCCTGACTCTGGCTTTGTGCCTTCCCCTGGTGGCCTCAGTTCCAGCTCAACACAAATGCAGAGTGCCTACCGTGCTCGGAGCGGGGTGTGTAGTGAGGAGGACCTGGGGCTCATGTCCCTATGGGTCCCTGACTGTTCTCTAAGAGTGAGGGGTAAAAGCAGAGACACCAGCATTAGGTGGCTCCTATGGATACTCTGGGTCTGCTGTCCCCACCCTACCCCTTGGGCCTCTTCGTCTGACCTCGTGAAAAGGATCATCCTGGTTAGTTTTTATCGTCACCTCGACACAATCTAGTGTCACCTTGGAAGGTAGAAGAATTGCTTCAATCAGACTGACCTGTGGCCATGTCTGTAAGAGATTGTCTTGACCAATTATTGAGGTGAGGGCCCAGCCCACTGTGGGCAGCACTGTCCCTAGGCAAATGGGCCTGGACTGAAAAGAGCTGAATGAGCCAGGAAGCAGCATCCCCCATGACTCTGCTTCAGTTCATGCTTGAGTTCCCACTCTGACTTCCCTCAGTGGCGAACTGTGACTTGAAAGTGTAAGGTGAAATCAGCCCTTTGCTCCCCAAGTTGCTTCGGGCTGAGCATTTTGTCAGAGCAACAGAAGGTGATGGTATTAATCCCAACCCTTAACGTGTGTAAGCTGTGTGGGAAGCAGCTGGCACAGAACCCCATCTTCAGCTCTCCCCCTGCAGACTTCAACACCCTGACTCGCCCTAAGCCCTGTTCAGGGCACATGCTGTCATATTTGCCTCCCGTGTGGAGCCCACCAGGCAGGGTTCCATCTTCCCGCCCTGAGGGTTCTCCGGGGCGGTGGTATGCCACAGGTGTGTTGTAACCCAGGGCTGAGCAGAGCCCCTGTGCCTGAGCATCCAGTTAGCATTTGCTTCTTGTAGTCTTAAGTCAGGGAAGGGTATTGGAATAGTGTGGCCAGATGGTTCCCAGTTGCTTGACTATGGCTCACCTGGAAGTGTGTGGGGCTGTTGATTGCATAGGCACGCTCCTAAAGGATGTAGATCCATGGTTACCTGAGCATATCAGTTACTTAGACATGACAGAACCACTTAAGGATTTATTTTGCTCACGGTTTGAGGTTCAGTCCCCTGTGGCAAGAGCATGAGGCCGCTTGTTCACAGTAAGCAAGAAGCAGAGAAAATGGAACGTGTTGCTTAGCGCTTGCTCTCTGTTCGGTTCTGGACCCAGACCATGGAATGGTGCCACCCACTTTCAGGGTGGATCTTTCTTCATGAGTTGCTCCTCACCGAAAACATTCTCACAGATGTACTCAGAGGTTGTCTCCTGCATGATATTTTATTGTTATTTATGTGTGTGTGTATTTTGTCTATGTGTATGTCTGTGAAGTATGTGCACCCCTGATGTCCACGGAAGCCTGACGTTCACGGAAGCCAGAAGAGCGTGTTTGGTTCCTGGAACTGGAGTTATAGAACGTTGT
Organism: Ellobius talpinus; assembly: GCA_001685095.1. Taxonomy (NCBI): domain Eukaryota; kingdom Metazoa; phylum Chordata; class Mammalia; order Rodentia; family Cricetidae; genus Ellobius; species Ellobius talpinus. Next base: position 55,079 of record LOJH01000629.1, on the reverse strand, counting down.
GGTTGTGAGCCTCTGTGTGGGTGCTGAGTTAAACCCAGGACCTCTGGAAGAGCAGCCAATGCTCTGAGCCGTATTGAGCCGTTAAGCTATCTCTCCAGCCCCTCATAAGGAATTCTAGATCTAACGAAAGTTGATCATCACACTAAAGCTGAGCATGGTTTGCATGGGTTGTAGCTGCTGTCTAGGAGCAGGATGATGTGTGGGGTGGAGGAAATGTTCTAAACTCAGAGTATGAGGCTGGAGAGATTACTCAGCAGTTAAGAGCACTTGCTTTTACAGATGACCAGGGCTCAGTGCTCAGCACCCACATGGCATCTCACAACTGTCTGTAACTCCATTTCTAGGGAATTCCATGGCCCTCTCTGGGCTTCATGGGAACCACACACATGATATGTTTACAGATATGCAGACAAAACACTCATACAATAAATACATATTTAAAATTAGATTAGAATGATAGTGAAAGCCTCAAAACTCACTGACTCACACACTTTACCGAGGAGTTTTGTAAAATGTAAAGAGTATCTCACTAATGCTGCTAAACACAGTTCCAGAGCCACAGCCCATTTCCTGGGGAAAGCCGTCTCCCACAGTCGGTTTCTCATAAGCAAAGCTTGGTTGGAGAATTAACAGTCCACCTTTACAGTCAGGAATTCTTTACTTAGCATTTTTGACAGGTGGCAGCCTTATGGGACAGCCCACACACACACAGCTGGCCTTCTGTAGCCAGTGTGTCCTCTTCCACAGGAAGAAGAGATTTCTCTGACATTTCGCTCATTGTCCACACAGCACACATAGAAGGAAGGTGCCTTCCCCACCCTTCTACTCTTGGCTCCTTCCTGTTTGCTGTATCCTAAAGACCACGGTAGCTTATGCTGCCTCATTTGCTGGTGGCCCCTAGTGATGCTGTCAGCAGGATCCATCTTCTGCACCTCGAACCTGGAGCTAAACACAGTCCAGCAATTAGAGTCCACCCCAGTGCAGTTAGGCTTGTGGATCCATCTCATATCAACACGTATTTGTCTAAGTGCAGCTTAAGACACTGATAGTGGCCAGGCAGTGGTAGCACAAAGCTTTAATCCCAGCACTTGGGAGGTAGAGGCAGGTGGATCTCTGAGTTTGAGGCCAGCCTGTTCTAAAAAAAGGCACACTGTTAGCATTTTCTCTTAATTATTTTTAAATATTACAGTATGATTACAAATTTTCCCCTTTCCCTCCAGGCCCTCCCATACCTCTTTTATGCTCTGTATAATGTTACTTTTATGTGTATGATTCAGGGTTTGCCCATTGGTGTGCTCTTCCCTAGGGAGGACTGTTTCTCCTGCTCTCGTACTCCCCAGTTGCCTACAGTTCTTTGTCTAAGGTTGAGGCCACAGCTTTCCTCATCCAAGTTAGTGTGTCCGTTGGTGTCGTTCACGTTCAGGTCACTTAGGCAGCCATGATGGTGAGAATTCAGGGCTCCAGCTTCTGGCATTTCTAGGAGACACAGTCTCACGGTAGATGCCTTGTTCCTCTGACTCTTACAGTCTTCCTACCCCCTCTTCCATGGTGGTTCCAGAGCCTTTGGCGCATGTAGGCGGAGACTGCTAGTTGGTTATCCCGGATGCAAATAACCACACAGAAACAGTATTAATTGCAACACTGTTTGGCCAATAGTTCATGCATATTCCTAGCTAACTCTTGTATCTTAAATTATGCCATTTCTGTTCCTCTGTGAATCACTGTAAGGGTGTGGCCTACCGGTAAGGTGCTGACTGGTACCTGGCATCCATCTTTCTCCTTCAGCAACATGGCGTCTCCCTCATTCTGCCTACTTTCTCTCTATATCTCTGTTCGGATTTCCCGCCTGGCTTTATTCTACCAAGTCATTGGCCAAAAGAGCTTCTTTAATAATCAATGGTAATAAAACATATTCATAGCATACAGAGTGGAATCCCACATGAGGTGCAGGAGCATGTTGCAGATCCCAGAGCCCTAGGTGCAGGAGCGTGTACAGGTCCCAGTGCAGGCATGCGGTGCAGATGTATCTGTTGGTTGGCACTGGGATCTACAGCACTGCATTTTGATCAGTTGTGCTTTTCTGTAATGGTCTCCATCTGTTGCTGGCCGAGTCAGAGTCTGAGTGAATGCCCCACTTGGAGCCATTGTTGAAAATGTTAGGAGTCCAAGCCCCATCACCCAGTAGCCGGTTCTCTAGGTGCACTTGGGTCCAGATCCAGCCTCAAGGGTCCATGGGAATTGTGATCTGGAAGTTCTCATCAAGAGCCTGGGCTGGGAAGGGTTCTGGAGAACATGGACACAGTAGGAGTGGGTCTCCAGGGCAGGCCAGTGAGTCTGGTGGAGGCCCACAGTCAGGAGTTTGTCACTTTGTCCTGTGTGCAGAGCCCTATCCTGAGCCCTGTAGTGCTCCGTTGGGTTTTAGCTGGCTGCCTTCTGGTGCCCATAGGGGCTTTTAGTTTGGAAACAAGTGTTTTTGCTAGAGAAGACCTAAGAAAGGGAGCTTCCCTTTACGAAGCACTCTGGGGTCTCCCATTTCCTAATAGAATGCACAAGGGCCACTGTCCTGAGTGCCATACAGCGATGTATCAGGTTCAGCCTGTTTGTCTTCCTGAGCCCCGCTCTCTGGGGCTCGGTTTTTGCAGCTTCCCTGAATCTGCAGGCTCCTGTCCTACTTGCCTGGCCTTTCCCCCTTGGTCCTTCTGAGGTGAACAGTACTGCCCAGGTCCACAGCCTACTCTCCCGGGGGGCTTCTACTCTGAGCCTCCAACATCCATGCAGGTGGTCAGCTCACGCTGACAAGGAATGAGCCAGGAGTATGAGGGGCAGGTTGGCCTGAGGCTGGCCATCACCTCAGCCAAGCTCCTGAAAAAGATGAGCCTCTGGGGTGATGTTGCTCCTCAGACACACTACACCCTACAGGTATTCCCATGTGCACCAGGTCATGGGGGGTTCCTCATCCATGCCAGGTCCCAACCAAGTACCTGTAAGATGAAATTTAAGTTGACTCCTCACCACCCAGTTGCAGGTGAATCATTTTGTCCCGACTTTCAAACCTGGTCTCATCCTGGCCACAGGTGAGGCTGTCATGGGAGCCATGGGTAGGAGGCAGAGGGATGCAGTGGAACAGGTGGTTGCAACCAGTGTCCAACCTGTACCTATGGGGCCTTGCTGTCAGGTGGTGCATGAGGACAGCTGCATGGTTCGCCTGAAGGCCCCCTATGTGTCAGGCTTCCTGGCCTTCCGAGAGGTACCCTTCCTGGTGGAGTTGGTACAGCGGCTGCAGGAGAAGGAGCCAGACTTCATGCCCCAGGTAGGTGCTTCCTAAGGTCAGGAGAACCCCTTGGCTTGTGCTTGGTGTGGGGGGGGAGGTGGGGGGTCCCCTCAGGCCACTGCCTCCCATAGAAGGAGGGAATGAGAGCCATCTGTGGTCATCTCCCCTTCTTGCTGACTGGCAACAGCCCAGCTGACTGACTCCTCTGTGACTCTGTAGGTCCTTCTTGTGGATGGAAACGGGGTACTTCACCAACGAGGTAATCCTCCTGAAGGAGGGTCAGAGAGGGTGCTGTGGGAGAGTAGGGTGTTTCCCCCAGAAGAGCCCCTGCTGTCACTCACCTGCTTACCTCCACAGTGCCCTACACTGGCCCATCCCCAGCACCTCTTCTAGGTTGACCTAGTGACCGTAAAAAGTCACAGGACTGAGCTCAGGTTAGTTCCATTCCCACACCAGCCCTGAGCTGCCAGTCAGGCTTTGTCCCTGCCCTTGCCAGGGCACTGTGGCCTGAAGAAGGTTACAGTAGCACTCCCAAGTGGGGCATGAGGAAGGGATTGCCTTCCTAGCCGGCAGGAATGATAGGGGTCTGGCTAGAAACCATGGACCCAGAGCCAAAAGATAGATCCATGCTAATCTGGACACCAGTTCTGGGCCAAACAACTGTTATAGATTACAATAAACTAGTCCCACACCAGCTCAGAATGGAGTATAATAAAGGTCCCTTATTTAGGGGTAGACTCACAGATCAGCCACTTAAGCCAGCCATTCAGGGTATATGTCCCCAGTCACTGCTGTCCAGGTCACCTGACCATAAGGGACAGGCACAGAGGCCTGAGAAGAGCAGCAGGTGGAAGAGGGTAAAGGGTTAGGAGGATGTGCCATAGTTACCTTCGGAGGAAGGAGCCTTCCTCCACCCCATCCTTAGCACCCATGCGATCAGAACTGAGCCTCATTCGTAGTCTGGTCAGCTTGGCTCCCACTCGAGAGTCTGTGTGTCTGTGGATGAGAGATTCTGGTTGGGTTCCCTATCTCATCCCCACCATCCAGCTCACTCCCTTGGTCCCTTGCAGGCTTTGGAGTGGCCTGCCACCTTGGTGTCCTTACAGATCTGCCCTGCATTGGGGTAGCAAAGAAGCTCCTGCAGGTGGACGGGCTAGAGAACAATTCCCTGCACAAGGAGAAGGTGAGGAGGGCCTTGGACTCCTGGGAGTCAACCAGTGTGCCCGTTAGCCCTGGGGATCGCGCCCATGGCTTGGCCACCTCCTGGGGGCACTCAGCTCAGCCCGGCCTGCTAGCACAGTCCTCACCTCCCTGCTTTCTTGCCCAGAAGATCCCCTTTTCCCTGGGCACTTTCTTACAGCTGCCTATGGGCAGTTCATCTAGCAGTGGCTCACAGCCTTCTGAAGCTTGCTGGGCACTTCCTACCATGTTTGCCTCCCCTTCTTCCTTGCCTCTGCCGTTTTAGCATTCACGCGGGACCATGTGCTCCAGTTCCTGGGACAGGCTTTCCAGGTTTCCCATCTCATCCTCACCACCTTGTCCCCTCCCATGGTGTTCACAGTCAGCCTGCAGTCTCAGCTTGCCTGACCCTGGCCCTTACTCTGCCACCGCTTCGCCATTTTCCCACCGTAGAACTGGCATTGTGGATGTGCCATCCTCACCCAGAGGAAGCCGTTGACATAATGTTTATCCCACTGGGCAAGTGACAAGAGCAGAGACCCGCCATCTCTCCTAGCTCTCAGGAGCCTGTGTAGAGAGTTGAGCTGGTGCAGCGGGGAAAGCCCAGGTCCTACTCATGGCAGCCTGATCACTGGATGGATCAGCAATCCTTCCCCACCCTAAGGGAAAGGGCTGAGTTGGCTTGTGCCAGATCCCTAGCTGGAGGGAGGCACCCAGCAGACGGTAGCTTTAGCCTGGACATGCACTGCTGGGCCCAGGGGCACCTGCCTTTTTGGGGTCTTGGGAAACCACAACCCCTTCTCTAAGCCCTAGTTACCAAGGTAGATGGAACCTCATGCCATGACCTCGGCACAGTTGCTGCCTCTGAGGTATAAACTTGTTTACTCCTAGACACAATGAGGCCCTCTTCTCACTGCTTAGATTTTTAAATGAGTTTGCTGGACTGGAGAGATGGCTCAGTGGTTAAAAATATGTACTGCTCGGGCTGGGCAGTGGTGGCACACTTCTTTAATCCCAGCAACCAGGAAGCAGAGGCAGGCAGCCTCTGAGTTTGAGACTAGCCCGGTCTACAGAGTGATTTCCAGGACAGCCAAGGATACACAGAGAAACTCTATCTAAGAGAGAGAAAGGACAAAACAAAATGCACTGCTCTTGCAGAGGCCCCAAGTTGGGTCCCCAGCACCTGTGTTGCTTAGCTGACAACCACATGTACCTCCAGCTCCAGGCAGTCTGATGCCTCTGGCCTCTACGGGCACCTGCACTCACCGGCACCCCCCCCACAGACACACACGTGCAGAATTCTAAATGTAACCTAAAGAATGGCGCTGGCCTTCAGCCATTTCAGAAGGGACGGTGGGTTGGGGGGATGGCTCAGACAGTGAAGTGCTTGTCTTAAACACAGACACTTGAGATTGATTCCTGTTAGCCACGTGCAAACTGCTGAGCCTGTGGCCCCTGCTTGTTATCCCTACACGAGAGAGGCAGAGAAAGGAGGCTCCTTGGTGAGCTCCAGGCCAACGGAGACTCCTTCTCAGAGGAGGAAAACGATGTTCCTGAGGACATACTCGAGCCTGCCTGCACTTTTGTTTGGGATTTGTTTGTTTGGTTTTGGTTTTTCCAGACAGGTTTTCTCTGTGTAGCCCTGACTGTACTGGAACTCGCTTTGTGGACCAGCCTAGCCTCGAACTCACAGAGATCCACCTGCCTCTGCCTTCCTTAACTCCGAGTGCTGGGATTAAAAGCGTGTGCCACTACCACTTGGCTGTTTGTTTTTGAGACAGGGTCTCAATATGTAGCTGAGTTTGGCCTTGAACTCACAGAGATCTATTCCTCTGCCTCTCTAGTGCAGAGACTAAAGGTGTGCACTATCAAGCCTGTCATTCACCCTTTTAAAGGGATATTTTTATAATTTTTTCTCCATTTCCCAGATTGTACTCCTTCAGGCTGGGGGAGACACGTTTCCTCTGATGGGCAACTCTGGGACTGTCCTGGGAATGGTGAGTGGCCCAAAGGCTGTGCCCTGTCCAGACTCGGTGTCCACTAGCCACAAGGCAGCTCCTGCACACATGTATTTGTGCAGGCCGGACCCTGTCCTCTACATGTCCTGCCACCAACCAGGTGTGTCACACCAACACTGTATCATGTCCTCCTCTGGCTACACTCACCCCGCGTGCCATCTGGAGATGCCTGCCCCCTGTGAACTCTTTCCTGCCACCCAGGACATACTCAGAACCTCTGCCCTGAGACTGGTCCTGCTCCACAGGAACACGCCCCAGCCATGCTTGACCTCCCTCCACCCACAGGCCCTGAAGAGCCATGACCACAGCACCAAGCCCCTCTATGTCTCTGTGGGCCACAGAATAAGCCTGGAGGTCGCTGTCCGTCTGACCCACCACTGCTGTAGGTTCCGGATCCCAGAGCCCATACGCCAGGTATGGGGACTGAGAGTGGGGGATTGGCACTGCCACCCAGTCTCACCTGGGGTGGGTCTCTGCAGGGATCTGAGGACAGCTAGAGAGCCTAGTGGAGCTAACTGGGCCCTGAAGGCAAGAGTGTAGAGCAGAGGTTGTTTACCTTGGGAATTCTTGCCACTGTGCCTGCTTCTGCCTTGCTGAGCCTCCTGCACCTGGCACAGCAATGCAAACAGTAGAGCAGCTGGTCTTTCCAAAGCTAGCACATCTCAGGCAGGACCAGTGGGGAGCAGCCCTTAACCAGAGCAGCTGGTCTTTCCAAAGCTAGCACATCTCAGGCAGGACCAGTGGGGAGCAGCCCTTAACCAGAGGCTCTCACAGCATCCCTCTACAGCTACATTGAAGAGGCTTGTGCTGGACAAGGACAAGGACACCAATTAGGATGGACCCCAGGGCATGGCTCTGCCAGGTACCCATCACCCATGCTGCTGTCGGGGCCCCCGGGCCTCAGCACTCTGATAGCCAGTCATCTCAGGCTACAGGAGAGCAACATGCAGGTCACCTTCTGTGTCATCCATCGCATACCAGTGCCTGCTCAACAGTGGTCCGTAGTCGAGGACCTAGGAAAAGCTCCACTCTTTCTTCGAGACAGGATTTCTCTGTGTAGTTTTGGCTGTCCTGGAACTATCTCTGTAGATCAGGCTGGCCTTGAACTCACAGAGATCTGCCTGCCTCTGCCTC
>LOJH01000629.1:2211-13497 GCA_001685095.1 Ellobius talpinus | reverse complement strand
CCTCTGCCTCCCGAGTGCTGGGATTAAAGGTGTGTGCCACCACCGCCCAGCTTGCTCAAGCCTTTCTTATACAGCTCAGGGGTGACACCATCCACAATGAGCTGGACTCTTTCACATCAATCAGTAATCAAGAAAATGTCCCTCAAGCTGAACGGTGGTGGCACACACTTTAATTCCTGCATCCATCACAAGACATGATGAAATAAAAACTAGGTAGTCTAATTACACAAAGGCAAGAAGTTAGTCAGGTGGTGGTGGCACGCCTTTAATTCCAGCACTCGGGAGGCAAAGACAGGCGGATCTCTGTGAGTTCAAGGCCAGCCTGGTATACATAGAGAGTTCTAAACGAGTCAGATCTACACAGTGAGACCCTGTCTCAAACCCCAAACCAAAAGAAAACAAAAACGAAAGCAAGAAATTTACTCTATCTACAGTTTGGGAGACTGAAAGTCCAAGCATGTGTGACTATGTGTCCCATGGTTGCGAGGACCCCATGGTAGCTGGACAAGAGGGAAAATTCACTATACCAACAGGACCCACTGTCTGGGACAGCACAGTCCCTTCCCAAAGCACTGCCCCAGTGACCTAAGGACCTTTCCTAGACTCCACCTCCTAAAGTTCCAATCTCTCCACAACACTGAAGACCAAGCTCCCAGCTCAAATCACACTCAAGTGTGAGCATCTCCTGGTCGGCACCAACTCTCATATCTTCTGGGGTTTTCAGAATCCTGGGAGGGACCGGCTCATGGAAACGGCTGATGGGATAAGGGGAAACAGAATCCTGCCTTCCCAAAGCTGACAGCCTTAATGGGAGGAATCCCAGGAGGGCTCTAGGTGTGACAGGGAGGGACCCATCTATGTGTCCCTGCCTCAGCCAGCCCCCAGAACGTGCCTCCTTGTCCCCGTGAGCTGAGTCCTGCCGGCTGGTCGGGACGGAGCACTGCACTGGAGTCAGGACATCCTGGTTCTACTTCCAGCCCTAAAGCTGCACAGCCTCTCTGGACCTCAATCATCTGATAGGTAGGGATGTCATGGTTAGTGTCAGTTGTTGATGTGACAAAATATGGTATTGCCTGGGAGTCTCGGCAAGGGACTGTGTGGATTAGGTTGGCATGTGAGGGATTTGGGTAAACTGAGGTGGAAATGCCTACTCTGTGGAACTATTTTACAGGGTAGACCCTAGTCTGAGTTCAAAGGAAGAGGGAGCTGGGCACAAGCTCTCTGCTTCTTTAAGATTTCTTTTTATTACCTGTAATGTGTACTTTGTGTTTGTGTTGTGTGGGCAGTGCTGGTTGAGGCCAGAAGAGGATAAAGATCCCATGAAACGAGTTACAGATGGTTGTGAGCCATCGTGTGGGTGCTGGGAATTGAACCTGGGTCCTCTACAAGAGCAGCCACTTACCACTTAACCACTGTGCCAGCTCTCCAGGCCCTGCTTTTACTTCTTGACTATGGATTCAACATGACCAGCTGCCTGGAGCTGCTGCCCCTGTGTGTACCTGTAGGAATGTATTGCATCCTGGAACTGTGAGCTAAGATATTCCCCCAGGTGCTTTTATCAGAGTATTGTATCCCAGCAACCAAAAAGAAACCAAGACATACGGAGTTAGCGTAGATGCTCCTTAAGACTCCATCCGTCACCTCCCAGAGGGGTTAGAAGAAAGGCCAGCGGCTCCAGCACGTCTGTTGGGCTGCCTTGCATGGAGCCATTTGGTGAGCTGGGTGAGGATAGGGTAGTCCTCACTGGGAGGCATGGATGCCCCAGGCTTGTGGAGAGGTGGAAACTCAGCTCAGTTTCAACGGGAAATAGGAACAAGAGAAAACACGAAGTGGCCCAAGCTGTTTTGGAAACCATTGTTGTACTAGCACTCCGAGCCCAAGGAGTGTGCGCCACCAGTTCAGCTGTGCCCAGTAAAGACCATCTCAGCTGGGCTTGGTGACCCCCACACAGAGGGGCTGGAGGGTCACAGGACGCTCACCTATGTATCCTTGGCTCTCTGCCACCTGTTGTATATAAACTCCGCTCCAATTACAGGTGGTCTTGGGGAAGGCTCGAGTAAATAGGCCAGGAAAGACTAGAGGGAGGGCCCCTTCATGTGGCTATGGGGAAAGCCTGCATCTCTGCTGGCTAGATTTTCCAGTGTGGCTTTTGGGTAGGCGCCCACATTCCAATAACTCCAACTCATTGGCTCCCCAGGGTTAACTCATGCTTACTGTGTTGTTGAGGCCTGAGGAGGAAGAGGGGTGGATCACATCTCCTGGGAAGGAACTTAGCTGCACAGACTATCTCTAGTAGGTAATGAACCCCCATCTCCAAAAGTGTGCAAGACAAAAGAGCTTTCTGTATTCCAGAGGCTCCTGGGACTCCCTCTGACTATGGGGCCCTGAGCCCCTGGGCCTCCAGCTCAACATTTACAGAGGCCTGCGCAGGTGCAAAACTCAGCGTTTCCCTCAGAGCTGATACCCTTCTGGTCAGGGTATCACTTGCCAGTGTGCCCAGATCAGGTTTGACAGCTGTGGAAAGTTTGTTTCTAGGCTGTGGGGTTTTTGTGGTTGATGTTTTTTGAGACAGTGTCTCACTATGTAGCTCTGGCTGGACTGAAACTCCTTCTGTAGAACAGACTGGCCTCAAACTCACAGAGATCTGCCTGCCTCTGCCTCCCAAGGCCTATGGTACCACACCTGGCTTATTTCTAGTTTTGAATGTATGTTTACAAAGGCATTGGGTAGGAGACAAAAGCAGGTGGATCTCTGAGTTCGAGGCCAGCCTAATCTACAGAGTGAGTTCAAAGAGAGTCATGACTACAGAGAAATTCTGTTTCAAAAAAACCCAAAGGCATTAGGGATGACCCATAGTGTGTGGCCTAGAGCTGCTCCAACTGGGTATGACCCTCCCTGTATACCTCATAAGAGAAGACTGTGCCCACCTAAAGGCCGCTACTTTCTGTTTGTTTTGTTTTGTTTTGCTTTTTCGAGACAGGGTTTCTCTGTAGCTTTGGAGCCTGTCCTGGAACTCGCTCTTGTAGATCAGGCTGGCCTCAAACTCAGAGATCTGCCTGCCTCTACCTCCCGAGTGCTGGGGTTAAAGGCATGTGCCACCACCACTGCCCAGCTCGGCCTCCACTTTCTGTAGACTGAAGTAACACCTCTCTAGAGAGCCAGAGAGGACCGTCTGCTTGGCATGCCATTTCCCTCCATGTCTCCCACAAAATGGCTTGCACCAAATCACTGCTTCTATGTCCTGGCAGGGATTATAGGCACTGGCAGGAAACCCTGAGGAATGCCAGCGAGTAGCCAGTGGCCAGTCCCTTCTGTGAACACAGAGTGTGTATCTGTGTAGGCATGGGAAGGGGGCAAGCAGATGACTCTTTGGGCTTCCATGACCTCTGGCCTCAGGTAGTTAAGTATTCTAGGATCTATAATGCCAGGACATGTGAACCGTTCTATTCAAAGCTCTACATCTACCCAGAGTCAAGTTTTCAGGAATGGCCAGTCTTCCCTAGGTTCAGGGCTCCCAAAGTCACCCACTCCCTTTATTTTGTGGATATGAAAACACGCTAGCCTGGGAACTTCAAACGCACACATGGGATTCATCCATTAGTGGGATATGGCAGAAGAAAACAGAATCAATCCCAGGCCTGATTTCCTACATGTATCCAGCAGGGATGGTGACCATGAATGAGGAGCCTGAGTTACTGGGTGCCCGGGCCCAGCGTCGTCATTTGTGAAATTTGGCACTCTCTTTGGCTCTCTGCCTCTGTGTCAGCTGCCCCTGAGAGATGCAGAACCCTCACCCCAACATCCCAGGGGTTATAGGATTGTAGAGGGGCAGAGAGTGATGCTAACACAAGGCTGGAAATCCTCTCTTATAGATGAGGGTCACATGTCCTGATTGACAACCTTGGCAAGTTTTAGAAGGGGCAGTCAAAGAACGGCTAGAGAGATGACTCAGTGGGTTAAGGGCTTGCTGTGCAAGCAGGAAGACTCGAGTTCAGATCCCAGAACCCACATAAAAACCCAGGCACAGTGGCTGTAACCCCAGAGCTGGGGCGGGGGCAGAGGCAGGCAGATCCAGGATCTCATTGACCATCCAGTCTAGCTGAATTGGTAGTCTCCAGCTTCTGTGGGAGAACTTGCCGCTAAAAATAAGGTAGTGCAGGGGTGGGGGTGGGGGATGGAAAGATGACTCAGGAGTTAAGATCACTGACTGCTCTTGCAGAGGACCTGGCTTTAGCTCCCACCATCCACACGGTGGCTGGCAACTTTGCTGTAACTCCAGTGCAGGGGAATCAGACGCATTCTCTTAGCCTCGGAGGCACACACAAACGTACAGAAATGCAAGACACCCATATGTAAAGTGCAAACAAATCCTAAGAAAAAGGTGGAGAGGCATTGAGGAAGACACCGGTGTTGAGGTCTGGCCTTGGCAAGCACACACATTGACCCCCATATGTTCCTACGAACACACAGCCATGGAGAGAGAGTCCAGGGAGACCACAGTCTTTCTTCACTCTTTACTGTGTAAAAATAAACTCAACAATTCATGTCATCTCAGCAAGAAAATGGGAGGGAAAAAAAGCAAGGGTACCAGTATAAATAGTGCACTTTCAGAATGGCTGATGGTGGTGGTATACCCCTTTGATACTCAAAAGGCTGCAGATCATATGAAAAATGTACAGCTTTGGTTAGCAAATAATGAAAAAGTAAGATACATCGATTCTTTCATATTTTACAGGTATGTACATTGTAACAGTATCAACTCTAGGGGGTTGCTCTTTTTGGCAAATAAGACAAAATTGGGACTCTAAGTATTGGGCTTTTGTTTCTCCTCAATGACTTGTTCCCCTTTGAACGGATTGCACATAAGTCCACTGCATACAGAAGCAATACAATTCCCATCGTCAGCTGAGTAAGTTTACACGTTGTGTTTTAGATGAAATCATGATCGCTTTCAGCCACACTCGGGTTACTAAGGACGCGATGCCCTTGTGTTCGCCAGAGTAGCCTGAGTGTCTTCTGGCAAGCTCAGAATTGGTATCCAAATCCTCATCCCATCCCACATAACCAGTCAGCTCCAAGACAAAGAACCCACCATCAAAGGCTTTTTTAAAAAAAACCTGGTCCCCAACACACCCTCGAGACCCGGTGGCCCCTTATCAGAGCTCATTGGAATGACTGTGAACCTCAGGCCTGCCTCTCCTTCCCCCTCACTGCCCACATGACAACCCCTTGGTCTCAGGTCCCAGGGCTGGTGACAAAGTGATCTTTGCAGTCTTAGAAAAGAAGTTGGGAATCTACAAAAGGAAAAGAAAGCATACAAAAATGTATCTCTTTCTGCCAAAATACACGCTTTCAGTCCTACATTTTGGTGGAGTCTGAAAGTATTTCCAAGGGAGATATAGGTTGAGATAATTTATAAGTTTGTCCTATTCTTTCATAAAAATACTCTTGTTTGGTAATAAACTTTTTCTTCTACAGTAAGAGAAATAATACTGTGTTATCAAAAGCAAGAAGGCTTACAATTCAAGTGGGCTCTCAGCCCCCTAGGGCCTGGGAGCCTCCGTGGCAGCTCTCCCACCCTAATGCCCAGGGTGCTGTCGGACACCATCGGCAGAAGCAAACACTGTCTCGACAGTGCATTTTATCTCTTATTTTATAAAATGGCTTACCTGAGAGAGGCATGTATTATTCAGTGCAAGAGGGAACATCAATCAGATTACGGAGTCGATGGAAAGTATGTGGATTAGATTTGCGGCTGTCATTACCTTTCTCAGGGCCAGCAAAGTGCCAAGTGTGAACACAGTGATGGAGGGGAGGGGCTTGGCACAGACTCCAGTTAGGGGCAGGGCAAGAGCTAGATGTTAGCTTCTGTCCCTGGCACCGTGGGTGCCGCACAGGAGAGGGGAAGGGAGAGGAGCTGGGAGATGAAGGGGTGGAGGCATAAGCACTGGGGTGTGCTCTGCCCTCTAGGCCGGGGCAGAGGATGGCTTGTTGTCCTGAACGGACAGTTCCCACCCCACCCATCTGGGTGCAGGTGGTCTGGGGTCCGCATTGGCAGGGGCTGGGGCTGGTGGCAGGGGTTGGCAGGAGTGCACCGGGCACAGCCGGCTCTGGGCCTTGCCTGGTGGTGGCTCCCAGATGGCTAAAGTAAGGGTGGGGCTCAATCTGGTCTGGAAAGTTGATTCCAAGCTCACGTTCTCGCTCTCTCCCAACCATGGGTACCATTCAGGCTTGTTCTCAACCAAGATGTTAGAGATGCTTCTTGCTATGTCTGGGGAGAAGGAGGGGAGAGAGAGACTGATCTCTCTCGTGACCTCTCCAAAACCCCTGGCTTGCTTACCCAGCCGTTTTTTCAGTAACTACATGGGTGATCACAGGACACTGGGTGGCACTCAGCACACAACACAGAACCAGAGAAGTCCATGCAGGCAAGGGAACACGCATTGGACCAAGGGAGCAAGGAACACGCCACCTTGAAGAACATGCAAACACAGAAGATCCCCACAGATCCAAGGATGCCACAACCCGAAGAAGGGTGCTGAGGAAGCACAAGAATGCAAGAAAAAGCCACTGCTGGACGACGCGTGGCCCACTGCCTAATTCGCTCGCTCCGAGAGCGAAGCGCCACAGAGCAGTGACCGGGAACCGTGCAAACACCCACAAGAACAGTGACACAGACAGCACACAGACGACACGGATGCACTAGGTTCAGACACAACATAGACCTGTGTGGAAGGAGACAGGTGCCCCTGGAAGGAACAGCAGGTGCAAGCCCTGCTCCTGTTGAGGAAGCGTCTGCAGCTGCAGACGAGCCAGGCAGTGCGTAGGTTTCTAGAAAGACTTGCCCGCCTTTTGCTAGTCAGGCTACTGGAGACACAGTCCAGGTGTCCTTGGGCATGTGCCCACAGACTGGGGAAACCAAGCAGGGTCCACCCCACCTGGACACAGTCTCCTCAGCATTCGCAGTCATTCAGTAGACACAGGTGCACAGACACAGTTTGTCCCCCTCCTCAGAAGGCGGCATGTATGCTGCTTTAAGGAAAAGCCACAGGCTCCGTGCGTGTCACAGGCGTGGTGGCAGGTTGGGGCTGCCACAGGGCTTGTGCCCCATGAGATGCAGGCATGGATGGCAGGCCCCACCATGGCCAGCAGGCTCCACTTGAGAGGTTTCCAAGCCCCTGGCCCCCGAGACGGGTCTGAGCTAGCTTACCTGGGCCTGGGAGTGCTGGGAGGGGTATGGCTGTGAAAAATGCCATGGGAAGACATTCCCATGGACTGTGGGTCAGGTCTCAGTGCCCTCTGGAGTGAGATCAAGCACGTGAGATTCCCCACTTGAAGCCCCTGGTCTCTCTACCAGAGGGAGGAGGGAGGGTGCCAAGGCCCCGTGTCCTGGGACTCTGTGGGGCAACTCCCTTCTCATAGCCACTGAGCTGAAGTAGCGCAGCTTTGGAGGCCAAGAGGGAATAACAGGTCCCAGTCTTGAGTGACAGAAGGAGGCAGGAAGGCCAAGGGTAAGGTGCAGACCTGGGACAGAGCTGCTGAGTGGCCCACTCTACCCTCAGATGCAGAGAACAGACAACCTGACTCGGGCTGGGGAGGGAAATGACGGCATCTAGGTGGTACCAGCCAGGACAACCAGCCTCCGATTTTCAGAGAATCCACTTATCCCAAATAAAAATTCCTGTGGCAAGGCCTCCCCAGCCTTAGCAGACTATTATAAGACTTACATCAATAGCGGGCTATGTCACTCCCAAAGAGGTCTGCAAATGAGGATAAATGTCTGTGCTGAGAAAAATACCAGCCCCAAGACTCACAAGCAGCTGACCCATCAGGAACGTACAAAAACCATAAAGAAAGGAGGGAACTATCTCATTTTAAAAGAAAAGCCTCCCCTACACACACACTCACTCACACACTCACTCTCTCTCTCTCTCTCTCTCTCTCTCTCTCACCTAACTCTGCATTGTCAAAGCTGATGCTACCTGCTTTAGCTAGGCATGCCCGGGAGATAGTAGGGCTCCTAGGGAGAATGGGGGTGTCCTTAGGGCCAAAGAATAGCCGGGACGGCTTCATGTGCACAGAGAGGACAAACCAGGCTGAGTGAGTGTGCGTGTGCAGGGGCCATGGCCTTGAGTCATTCCTGGGGGGGAGGGGAGAAGAGATGATGGGTCATCACCGCACAAGCAGGGTGGGCAGGCGTGGGGCTGGGGGCTCAGCCCTAGCCTGAAGCCTTCAGTTGATCTGGCGACAAGCCTCGAATGTCCACTTGGTGGCTCCACCAAAGATCTCGATCTGGGACTCAGTCCAGGCGATGACATTGCCAGCGAGGGCCTTGCTGCTGCAGGTGGCCAGGTTGTAGACCTCCCCGGGGGTCAGCTTGCGGTCCCAGATGTTGAAATGGGCCAGCTCACCCACAAACGCTTGGGTGGCGTCAAACCCTCCGCCTAGAGTGTCCTTGGGAGAAGAGTGGGGGATGGGAGAGAAGAAGGGGTTAGCTGGGTGATCCAGGAGTCTAACTGGGCAGCCCACTGCTAGGAATGAACCTGGGTATCCACGCCTCCCTCCCCATCAGGGTCTCCTCCCTCCACCCCATGCACTTAGTACTGTTTGCTCTCCTGAACCTGGATCTTCAAGACATTGTACCTGTCCCTCCCTGAGAGGAGCCCTGGGAAAGGATTGGTGCTAGCCCACTCTGGATATAGGTTGCACCCCCTGCAAGGCTTGAGATACCACTTTTCACACAGTCAGTCCTCTGGGCAATAATGAGTGTGGGGTAGGGGGACGGTCAGCAAGCCTCTCAAACACCCTATCTACTGAAAGATGTCCCAACAGGAAGGGAAGACTTGACTTCCTGTCCCTTCATCTCCCTCCCAGGTGCCGGTGCCCAGTGGGAGATGAACCACTTCACAGGAGCTAAATTATTCATCGCTAAAAGTGGAACTGGGCTTCCCATGCCAAAGAGGCCTGCTGCTGCAGTCTCCAAGAGCGCTGGGACCTGGGCCCACTCCCACGGAGCTTCCTCAAGCCCGCCCAGAGCAGGTTCACTTTCCCCTCCCTCACCCTCTGCCCAGGCCAGTACCTGCTCCTGGCCCAGGACCAGCACGCCCTGTGGTTTGATAGGGTGATAGGGAGCCAGGTTCTCTCCATTGCCACCCTGGGTACCATCCTGATAGGCCTCCCAGACCCCATCCCGGGTGGTCCAGGTGACACAGATGTGGTGCCACTTGCCATCATTGATTACAAAGGGCAGCTTGGCCACCTAGGAAAGAGGATGATATATGCATTATGGTGGCCACAGCCCAGGGCTACCCAGAGCCAAGGATGCTCACAACTTCCATTGCGATACTCCTCAACCCACTTTACAATTCTTGTTGTGCTATTAGGGAGCTCTCACAGCATCATCACCCCTTCAGATGTCCTTAGCATCCGCCAACCCCACCCATGGATGGATGAACAATGGAATCCCATCGGAAACCAACAGTGTAGCCAAGGAGCCCTTGAGACCCATCTGGACACACACCACCTCACTCCTCCTCCCCTCTCTTAGTTGCCTGAAAGCAAGCCACTAACAGCGTGTGTCCCTGGCAGCTAAGTTTACTACTATGGCGGCCTCGGGCCTCCCCACTGGGTCTCTTTCTCAGCATTCCACTCCCAATTACTGGTCTCTGGTCTACACTGCCTGCCAACAGCCCCTGCAGAGAACCTGAGTGAGGCCGTAAGAACGGCTCGGACTTGTCTGAAGCAGCATTTCATACCCTCATCCATCCCAGACAGGGGGACAGTGCGTGACAAGTCCCATCCCACAAGGCCAAGGAACGTGCAGTGCATTCTAGGGTCTTTTGATCCTGTTCCCAGCCAGGTCTGAGTCATTCTCTCTACTGGTGCTGGAGTAGAGAGGAGGGGGTAAAAAGCTGGTAGCTAACTCCACTAACCCAGAGGGGCAGGGTGGAGCTCAGCTCGCTGGAGAGAAAACTGCCCTCTCCTGGTGGGAGGGGGCTGGCCTCTTCGGGAGAGCAGGGCCAAAGTGAGACATATCTAGACAAAGCGAGAGACTCTAGGCTGGCTTCACCCTCCAGAGTATCTAGTCACCAAATATGGAAAACCTCAGCCAGTCGCCCAGCCAGTGGAGGAGGAGCCGGAATATCAGCAGGACGGACTAGAACATTCCCAGGGCTGTCCTCTACCACCCCTTCCTTCCTCCCCTCCTCCAGCTAAGTCCTCTTTCTGGAATATTCCAGCTCTCCTTGTTTTCCAGTGAGAGCAGGTGAAGATGTACCTCCCCATTTCTGATCGGCTTCAGCCTCCTCCTCCCTCGGTCTTGCTGGGCAGACATTTTTCTCGGAGCCACAGCCTTGATAAGCACTGCACACCCCAAGATCTAGAAGGCTTGCTGTCCCTTAACTCTGGTGAGGTGTGGGCACACAGCTCTGATGACATCCCAGGGTCCTGGGTGGGTCTTACCCTGTTGCTCTAGTCCTGTCAGGATGGTAGCATTACCTTGTCATTAATGAGAATCTCCATGGGGTTGTTGCCCCACTCGATGAGGACCAGCTCGTTAGCCTGCCCAGGCACAGCATAAGAGAAGGGCGTGCCCACTCCAGGCGCTGCGCTGGACTTGAGCCACATGCACACGGTGAAGGCGTACATCTCCGGCAGGCTCTTCTTCACCTTGGCGTACATGTAGTTGGTCCGCAGAGGGAATGTCAGCTGGAATTTGTCTCCAGGGCGATTGTCTTTCTGACCTAGGGAGGACAAGATGAGTCCTGCCATCTTGACCAAGTGCTTATGGTACGAGTTGTGTTTGGTCCCCCATCAAGTCCCGTGATGCAGAAAGGGCCAGCTGGCAAAAAAAAGCTGACCCAACTGGTCTCTGCACTCTGGGCCTGGCCAGCTCTTGTTGCCACATGGTGCCATCTCTGGGGAGGCAAGGGTAGGGGAAGAGCACAGGACAGGCTGCGAACCTGCCTCTGGGTTGCAGAGTGGGCACGGAGAGGGAACTGGGCCTGCTTCAGGGCACACTGGCTGAAAGACTGAGAAAGTGTGGCTGCAGGGGAGGAAGGAACCAGGCTAGCTCCCTGCTGAGCATCCCCCTTGGGGGCCGACCTGATTTAGACAGGGACCGTGTTTAGGACCTCTTGATTGTGTTGGGTTTTTTCAATCTCCAGCAAAGACAGCCATCCCCTCCTGCCTGCCCCTTCTCTGAAGCCAGGACATGCTACATCCAGGCACCCACTGGACCTTTGGACAACTCCCTCAGACGGAGCTGCAGCTCTCCACCAGCTCCCC
>LOJH01000628.1:0-43746 GCA_001685095.1 Ellobius talpinus | reverse complement strand
AGAGAGAGAGAGAGAGAGAGAGAGAGAGAGAGAGAGAGAGAGAGAGATATTCTTCACATTGGGAACTGTGAACTACCTGGCAGGCCCATCGGGAAGATTATTTCCAACAATACACTGCAGCCCACACTCCACACTACTGAGCTCTAGCAGAAAGCCAGGCATTCAGCTAAGCTCTTATGGGCACTGACTTGCACTATGTTGGCAGTCATCCTAGGCAAGGGATGCTTTATAAAAATCATTATTTGACAGAAAAAGAGACTTCAGCTCAGAGAACAGCAATTTGTAGGTGTCAAAGGCAAGATGTGACCCCTGTCCATTTAACTCCCACACTGTGTTTTCTGGTGCTTTCCAAGTACCCTGAGTGAAAGAGACTGTCTTAAAATGTACCCACTGGTTCAGGTTTAGACTTAGTATTTCTAAACAAAGCAAAGCAAAACAAAAAATCCTCCCATGTTTTAAGTCATGTTGATCTAAATTATACTATGGCTCCTCCTGACCTATTAGGCTATTCAGTACAATTCTTTCTTCAAAGAATTTCCTGAAGCAGAATAATGGAAAAGATTTGTGGCTTCAAGCCCTAGGTCTGAATCTTAGTAGTGACTTCATTATGATGACTTCGGCAAATGTCTACTCTCAGAACCTTGCTTTTCTCATCTGCAGAATGAGGATAATGGCACCACCAAGGAATGGGTTTGCAAAGGAACAGACATGATAATGCCTTGGGAAAGGGCTCGCCACACGTACCAAAAGCTGTTAGGATAACACATATAAAATAGTGGCTAGAAACAGCTTCCAGATGGATAGAGCATTGATGGAGTCCTGTGTTACCACTGTCATCCCACCTTTCACTCATTTCCTTAAATTAATATATATATATATATACACACACACACACACACAACAGTAAAGAACCAAACCATTCCTCTAAGAAGAAAGTTTGGTGGGGGACACCATCATTTGTCATACCCTATTATAGACCTTTATTATCTTAGAGCTGGAGCCTCATAGAAGACTCATCCAGGGATTTTATACTCACAGAGTGATTCTCCCAAGACCCTTCCATCTGCGGCAAATAGATGACCTCAGAGGGAGCTTTGATCACCTGCAAAAGGACATTACAAGTAGACAGGAATGCTGAGCAGAGCCAGTGCCCACCACTGAATCCTGGGTCATGATGGTTCAGCACAGGGCTGGCTTCAGTAGAGATTACTACCCTGGCCAAGTTGACATATTTCCATCAGTCCACTTGATTTGCCCTCTGTAACACACTAAACATGTGGGTTATGAACTATTTCCTCCTTTCCCAGTGGGTAGCAAATAATGCCCTCACCTAGTCTAAGCCTCGCTGAGACTTCGTTTTGACCAACAGAATGTGTCAAAGTGACAGGTTTAAAAATACGGACATCCCCTGCTTTCTCCCACTTGAAAGCTTTGGGGAAGGACCTTGAGGGCAGGAGGCCATCTTGGTCACTGTAACTCCCATCAGTTCCAGAAAAAGGCATTCACATGAGTAATCTCAGCTTCAGTGTATGGAGTGAGAACCATCCTCTGAGCCCAGGCAGTCTACCCAACAGTGGGAAGTCAGATAGACAAGGTGCTTGTTAATTTAGGGCCCTGAGCCCTAACATATAGAACAGCTTCTTCCCAGTCATTGAGAAACAAACCAGCAGATGTTTCTTGTATCCACAATTTTCTAATCTCCCCTTCCATTGTACACCCACCAAGTAGTTTCTGTGTCCGCCCGTGGCTCCCAGAGGGATTCTTACCAGCAGCACAAACATCACAGGTAACTTGAGAGGCTGCAAATTCTCAGCCTTACTGCAGCTCACCTGCGGCAGAACTTCAGGGATTGGGCCAGTAGTAGATCTGAACAAGCCAGGACCAATCTAACAATGAGATCAAGTCAGTTGGCCAAAAGCAGTCTTCACTGTTACGCTTGTTAGATCACCTGTCATCTTTGAAGACACACATTGTATTGGGGCTACCCCATCCCTACTGGATCAGACCAGGCCCTGGCAACAGGGATATCAAAAGCATCCCATATTAATTTTGCTGAACATCCATATGGCATGGAAGAATTGAAGATGGTCTTTACAATGTTTGGGCCCCCTCAGAAAGTGCTTAAATCATGGAGAAAGGGCTCACCTGGGGATCTGGTCAAAATGCAAGTTGATTCAGTGGATCCGGGGTAAGTCTGGCATTAGGCATTTTTATTAAAGTCATCTGTGGTAACCCCAGGGGATTACCAGGAGGCCCGCCTATTCCCCGTCTGCAGATGCTCCAGTCCCCTTTGTAAATCAGCGTTGTGTGGGCACATAACATACACAAGAGTGTTGTTCACTCTTCAACATCTCTAGGTTACTTACAACACCTGAGACAGCACAAATGTCATGACATGGCTGCTGCAGAATAATGACAAAAGATGCAAAGTCTGAACATGCTCAGCATGAACACATTTTTTCCCCTGAATAGTGTCAATCTGTAGCTGGTTGAGTCAGCAAAGCTGGAAATACAGAAAGTCAACTGTGTGCTCACTCCCAGTGGTGCTCAGTCTTGCAAACCTTAATAGGAGCAGCAAAGCTCTAGGGAGTCACAATCTTATCTAAAAAGCAGTCGTAAATGACATGTCTCCACTATAAATGCTTCAGACAGGAGCCGCTACATAAAGTTCTACTCAAGTGCCTCAATGCTCCTCTTGCCGTCTTCAAGGGAGACTGCCTGTGGCAGATGACAGCTGAGCTTTGCCCTAAAAAGATGGAAAGGATTTTTGCTCAATAGACATAGAAAATGATGTTCTAAAGCAAAGAGATGAGCTTTTGTTATGGAATCCACCAAAAGCCACTCTGGGGGCCTGGGGTCTAGCTTAAGTGGAATAAAGAAAGGGAAACGGGGTCAGAATGGTTTGTGGCTAGTGTGAGAACAAGCTTGAACATCAGACTAAAACATCCAGGTTTTCTCCGTGGGTCATAAGAGACATGGAAGCTTCTTTAGTGGGGGTAGGATGCCTCTGTGCACACACAGCCTGGGTTCCACATGAGTGTGATGGTTGCCACGACTGCCCTGCTTTTCATGACAAGATTTATATCACAAGACAAAGGGATGCCAGGACAGTTTGGGGGCCTGTAGTTAAAACTGTCCACTCCTCTTCCTTGTAAGAGAATGTCTTCTGGTCTTTTTGAGGAATTGTCCCAAGGAGGAGGAATGACAAGATTTCTACTTATAGAGAGCACAGCTCAGCTCACTTGTTCTAGTAAGTAATGTTCCCCGTGCTACGCTGAACACAAAAATGTGTGTGATGGAATTAAAAGCTCTACTGCCCAGCTACCCGTGGGCAGCCTCAGTTACTATGGAAAATTCCTGATTAAAGTCAGCAGAATGTTCTACCTAGTGCCTATTATTAATAGTAGCCTAAGCCTTGTGCTGACATTCAGGATTTGGACTTTTAATATGTCACTGCACAAGCAGGTGAATAAATCCCCCCCTTTTTTAAAGCAAATACACCCATCTTTGCAGGCTGACTACTCTCTTAAATAACCCACAAAGTCCTGATCAGTTAGCATGAGAACAAAACAGCAACCATGAAATTATTTTAACAGGACCATTAAAAAATTGCTTGAGTCGTGGGGGGAGGGGCATAATGCTCTCACTAAACTAATTAAACTCTATATGTCCCTGTGTCCTTCCTGACATTTTTCTGGTTCACTTTGCTTGGATGCTTGCAGGAGGACTGGTGCCAAGCTGTCAAAGGAATGACTCAAAAACAAAAGCAGGGTCCCAGAGAATTCCTGCCTGGCCAGCAAACTGAGAGCGAGTGACTTTGGGCTGGTCAGCACGCTTCACCTGTGATCGCATCCTGCCTGCAGGAGGAGATGAAAACAGGGAGCTACTGTTCAAGTTCCAACTCGGGGTGAGTTGGCATTGTCCTTACTATAACTTCTATTCTATGCCCCCCATCACATTGCTTTAGATAAAGGCCCCAACAGTGGTCTCCCGTTTTCTATGCCTCTTCTGCTCCATCTCACAGTAATTTATGTCTTTCCCGCTCACACTAGCTATTCCCGGAAGCCCCTGGCAGCTTCCTGAGACATCTTTACAGGCAAATGGTTTATTTTGGGCCTGGTAGGGACTAGACAATGATTAATGGATGGGAACTTTGGTTTTCTGGCAAGAGAAGCTTCTTTTAGGCTGGAGAGACCTTTAGGTATTGATCGGGCTCTCATCAAAGTCAAAATGGGAAACAGGGCGGAGGAAGTGCATGGGCACACATATGCCTTGTGTCTGAGCATGACTACTATGGCCTTGGACTCTTTCGAACTAATGTTTCTGTTCCTTTGGAGTTTCAAGGAAAAATTCCACTTCACAGCTCTATAACACAGATGAGGCCATCCTTTACATTTCAAAGAACTGTAGAGCACAGATAAAAACACACAATCCCACTCATTTCCATTTAAAGCACCTCACAGGAGCACCTGCCACGTATGAGATAGTGATGTCCTCACACGCTTTGGGTGAGCAAGATGAAACTGATAGAGGTGCCTCCTGACTTCAAGGAAATTAGACTGTCCTAATTTAAGAGGGGAATCAGTGTGATGAATGGCAGCCTGCTCGCTGTGATAAGCCCTGACATTTCCATTACAAGCTATGATATGCAAAGTGCATGCGTATGTGCCCGTGTGTACACGGCTAGAAGGCTATTCTTATCTCCTGCCAGTGGATGCTGGTGGTCTCAGATTGCTTTTCCACTGGCTTGTTCCACTCAGTGGAGAGAAAGGCAATCAGCTGGAGTCACAGGAGCAAGCCAGGAGACTGACCAAGAAAGCTGCGGCTTTTGTAGTATCTTAGATCATGTCACACAGGAACAAAATGCCCATTTCTCAGAATTGCCAAGATTCCGTTCTTCAGTGCCTTTGTTGCCAGTTCACAATGCTTGTCACATCCCTTCCCCTTTTGTCTGACGCTCCCTTTCTCAAACCCCATGTAACTTATGCACAGGAGGCAGGCCAGGCTGCAGTTGTGCCATGCTGTCCTCTGCCTTCAGTCCTTGCCTACTGCCCCTGCCCAAAGTGGATCCTGTCCCGGGACTCTTTGCAGAACAGATTTGTCTCTATGTGGAGGAGGGGCTACAGGGAAGGGAGGTTACCAGGAAGAGCAGCAACCCTAGTTGGTACTTCCTGTTTTGAAACCCAAGGACTTGTTTGCAAACAAGGATGGGTGGCAGAGGTTGGCAAGACAGTTTCCAGTGTGCCCTGAGGACTGTCTGTGGCATGCAGAAAGCAGGCCTGGCAGGGGATGCTTGAACTTGTTAATGAAATAACAATGTGTCTTCCCTCTATGGGTTACACTTCCCTATAGGTATGGAAGTATGGTAACAATGGCGGCATGCGGTGTGGTCTGACCTGGTGTAGGAAAGGGGGCCTGCTGGCAGATGCTGCTCGACCTATGATCTTCCTCATCTCATGGAGGAGATGTTGGAACTGATAACTTTCCACTTCCTGCAGCTCATCTGAAGCCTGTTGCAGGATTCTGGAACCTGAAATCACAATCACCACCTTCTGTTAAGGATGCCTGCTGCTTGGATACCTACAATGGGCTCTGAATCTCTGCTTTTCCCCATTCGCATCCTGGCCTTTCTGTAACATCTAGTCCTACTGCAATCAGTTCAGAATGTAACTCTATAACCCAGGCCTGGTTGGCCAGACTATGACATCACCTGACCAGTGTGACTGGTTCAGGAATGGTCTGTAAGCTAAGCTAGGGGATAATTATAACTCCATCCATTAAGCACTTACTGTGTGCCAGACACGTAACATTCAGCATTTCAGTTGACTCTCCCAGGGGCCTTGTGGGGTCAGCACTCTTACTGCTAGAGGGGCTAAATAACTTGTCAAAGGAACTTGATAAGGTCACTGTCTGAACCTGAGTCTACGACTCCAAGTTGAGACTTCAGTGTGAGAGTAGACATAAAGTATTCTGTGAGTGTTTTCTTCAAGGAGAATTTCAGTTTTCAGTATGTGTCATCCCGTAAAGCATGCATAATGGCAACAGAGGCCAACCAGGGAAAGGAGGGAACTGCAAGGCAGATGGCCATCTGGAACTTGGGAAGGCCCTCCTCTCCGCTCTCCCCAGCAACATCAAGGCAGCATGCCCCATGCCCTCTCCTCTCCTCTCCCTTCTTCCCCTCCTTTTCTCCCTCCATCCCCGCCTCTTTCTTACTTTCCTCCATCATGTTATACATCCTGATGCATCGATCAGCTTTTCCCACTGAAAATGACGTGGACTCTATTAGTGCATTCGTCATAGCGTGAAACCAGCGAGCCTCGTTCCTTCAGGTTCAGGGTGAATCACAGTGAATCATCATTATTCACACATGTGCATGTGATGGTCTGACCTGAGTGAGGAAGAGCCTGCTATAACCTGGGATCTGGATCAGGAGGGTCAATAGTAAGAGCTGCATAATCACTACAGGGCATAGAACTGGCTAAACCCACCTTGTTGGGACTGTTGGCCTCAGAAGATGATACCCCAAATGAAATCTCAGAGCCAAGCTACTCTTTGGCCTTCTGTCCCTCTTTGGTCCCCTACTCTGTCCTGATGGAAGCCTTGTGTACCAGAACTTCTTCCACAAGGTCAGAACCCCTTCCCCACAAAGTCAGTCAAGTCCAAAAATACTATACTACCTTTTCCCTTCCTTTCTCTGTGACAGCAGGCTAGCACACCATCAAGACCCTCATTCCAGAGGAGTCCTACCCTATACCAGACAGGAAGAAACAGTGCAACTGAAGGGCCCACAAGGCTCTGAACAAGAAGGCATGGCTGGGTTTCCCACTTGGTCTGTTAGCAATAACTCAGACCCATTCACTTTGGTATCTTGCTGTCCCTACTTTATTGAGTCTAAGCATAAAAATGAACACTTCACTCTGGTGCTTGGAGGCCTAGGATGACCCCTGCACCTGCAAAACTTTGGTTACATCGGGGTGTTGACCTTTCTCTTGTCAAACTGTACTTTGTTATGGGGTGTCTACTGAGAATGACTGGCATGAAGTGACTGCCTACCCCTCCCCTGCTGGGAGGATAACATCAGCTCTCAGGTCTGTGGCTCTGCACTCCTGTAGTCCTGTGCTCAGTTTAGTGCAGCTCATTTCCTTCATTTTCCTACTGAGAAGAGTTGATATCAACACTCAGGACTATTGAATTAATTAATCCTTATAAATATGAGCCCACACTGTTGTTCCATCCACAGTACTGCCTGCCTTCCTCCACAGGCTCCCTTTGTCAGTGGAGCAGTACCATTCTAATAAAATGATTGCCAATCAACTGATTTCTGGTTTCTTTAGAAACTTGAACATATACACAGTGTGTCATTTTATATGACATCATAAAAGCCCAAAAGTACTTAGAAATGATCAGAATCACAAAGATGGAAGGCAGGAGTATGGCTGAAGGCTGTGGGGATGGGAGAAGGGAGCCACAGTTCAGGGCACGAATGAGCCATGAAGATGGATTGTGGTGACACTTTGGCACGTTATGAATGTATTTAATGTCACTTGAAATAGATATTGGACAATACTGACTTCAAATGTTCAAATTACTTAAATCTATTTGGATTTCCACAAATGAAAATAAATTGAAAAAAAGAAACCCTACAGTGTAGGAAAACATCTACATGCCAGTATATAATAGGGAATCCTAGAAAATCTCCTGTTAATTAAGAAAAATACACCACTTAAAATATTGAAAAGTATCATTATTTTAAAAAAGGAGAAGTCTTCATGCTGGGTATACTGACTCATGCCTGTTGTCCCAGCACCTGGAAGGCTGAGGCAGGAGGATTCCAGCTGGAGCTGCACAAAAAGAATCTGTCAAAACCCAGATGATTTACATTTTGTCTTCAGCTCTGGCCATGAAGAAGTGAACAAAAACACTAACCCTTGCCTCGTCCCTCCCTGTTTTCCAGTGTTAAATTGTTAATGATGGGCTTCTTAGCCTTCTCTGCGTTGCTGACAAAATTCATACAGCCCTTTAATATCATTTCTGTACTTAAGTACGCTCAGTGCCCAGCACTGGGCCTTCATCCTGTGTTTTAGAATGTGTTTATCACTCTTAAGATCACTAAAATGATAAATTACATCATATTTGTACAAATATTTTATCATAATTAAATATTATGAAAACTAGTCCATTGGATTTTTCTGATCATAATTGTTTTCTGAACATAAATTTTATATCCATCCATTCTGGAGAACTTAGGTGAGCGTTAAGAGCTCAAGTCACTAATGTTGCCATTTTGCTACATAGAAAATTGTGATTAAAGATCCGGTTTATTTCCATTAATTTTTTTTCAAAACAGGGTCTCATTGTGTAGCCCAGGCTGACCTCAAAGTCTCAATATCCTCCTGCCTCAGTCTCTCTAGTCCATCACAATTTAAGTACATGTATATTTGTTTTCTTAAAATAAATAGTATTATTTAATGTTAAATACGTGGGCCATTTTTCATCTTTTGTTTCAATTTCTATGTGCTTCTTTATGTGATATGTATAAATAATATAATATGTATATGTTATAGTACCTTACTCCTTTTACATATCAAGTACTATCATGTTCTGGCTCCTAGAAGGCTCAGAAACCATATGGATGGTTTTGATAAGCACTAGACTCACCAAAGATATGTTTACATCCTAACTACCTTCCTGGCCTTAGCATATTCAGTCTGTCTTTCCCTAACCTTACTTTGTCCTCTGCAGTTCTCTAGCTTATTAGTATTGTAGTGTATGTTGTTCTGAGAGTGCATTTTGTATCTATTATTATTGTAAGTGACACATGGATATAAGATAATTATATATTACAAGGATGATTGACCAAAATATTAAATTTTAAAAAAGTGTCTTGCCTAATCTAGTGCAGATGACAGCAGAGTAGAAGGGGAACAGTATCAGAGAAAGACAGAAGCAGAGACAGAGACAGACAGAGAGAAAACTGCTGCACCCTCACGCCTGTGGCTCTGTCTGTCACTGAGAGTGTGTAAGTTTATCTGCTGTCTTCTGATAAGTCTGGATGACTCATTTCTCTCTGGCTTGTGCATCTGCCAGGCCTTCAGACCACTCCCTGGACTCCAGAGTCGGGCCTCTTAGGGTGGTTTTCTTCTTTTCAATGCAAATACCCGCATGTGACTCTGCTGCATTTACACTCCAGGGTTCCCCCAGAGTATACCTGGGCACTTCCAAAATTGCTGCCACCCCTCAGTGTGAAAAGAAGAAAGAACTCCAGAGATGGAGAGCAAGGCAGTGACACCATCCAGAGCAGAACCGAGGTCCCCTCCTCTCTCCATTTGTTCTTAACAACTGTTTCTGAGGACTAACAGGTGTCAGACACACTGGAGACTCCAGAGACACAGCAGTGACAAGGCTGACCCAGGGCCCCATGACTTCAGACTCACATTCTATAGGGACAGGTGAACACGGACATGGATGCGGTGACTTTAGATTGTGCCAAGCACTGTACAGATTAAACGGGGGCATCATGCTGGGGAGGGAATCAGTCGGGACAGAGGTGATGGGCAGGTCTCTGAAGGTAAGGTGGTACTGGTGTGGATGTACAAGATTGCTCTGGAGGAGAGTGCTCGTTGGCTCCTTCTAGAGTGGGAAGGGGTCTGAGTAGAGCTGTAAACAATGAGGTTAGAAAGAGGAGCAAGATTTCCTACTCTGTCACCCAAACTCTGCAGAGTTCCAGATGCTTGTCATGGACGCAGATGTATTTTACACCAAAGGCCTCAACTGTAAGGTCAAGGAGTCAGCGAGCTGGCCTGTTCCTCCCCTGCTCATCCCAAGCTCGTACCTTTTCTTGCAGGATTGCGTTTATACCTAGCCTGATTTTAGCTTCCAGATAGCTTTCCAGCTCTGCCAGCACCCCCTTCATTAAAGAAGAGACACATTTATCTTGGTGGTGGGGACACACTGGTCAGTGAGAGATGGCATGGCAACAGGAAGGAATAGAGGCACTGGAATGAGGAGGGACTAGGGTGGAGCCTTAGCCAAGTCCTAAAACTAGACCTCAAATTCAGTCAAGAATATCTCGTTATGGGACTAAAGGCATGTGCCTCTGCCTTTAAAGGAGCCACATGCCTTTAATCCCAGCACTCAGGAGGCAGAGACAGGGGGATCTTTATGAGTTCAAGACCAGCCTGATTTACAGAGTGAGTTCCAGGACAGCCAGGATTACACAGAGAAACTCTGTCTTGAAAAGTCCCCCCCAAAAAAACTCTCCCTTCTCCCAATTAGGGTCCTAATTAGCAGCCTCATCATCCACCCTAGCATCTGACACGAGGAGAACAGCCACAAAGCTCTTCAGTGCAGGTGCTCCTCCTATCTTCTTATGTCTTAATAGTGAAGAACAAGTCTTCTGGGCATGCCCATTGTGGAGGATTAGGCTTTACACAGTGAATCCACTCCAGCATTGCAATTTCCCTGAGCCTTAAAGTCCCTTCGTCAACATTAAGCCAAGGGAAAGCTGACATTTTTAGCTTCTTCTCAGTAGGCCATCTTTGACAAATACTTCAGACAACCAACCAAATGATTGGCACCACTTTTAACTGTACATGCTACAATATCAAACCTAGAATCTCTGTTAAATGGTCCATATCAACAAGCTTAAACCGATTCATTTTTATGTTCTTTCCACCATTGTCCCATACCCTTAAAATTCATTCCCACACAAATTCCCCAGATATATGCTTGAATGAACCAAAAAATTAAAAATTATTATATGTGTAGCATGCTCCAGAGTTTTGTGTCTGATATGTGACACAGATCTGGTCCACAGTCTTAGCCACTGCCCACATCTTGGTCTCTGTTCTGAGTGAGCTGGGGCTTGTATCTGTTAGAACACCTGAGAGCATCCAGGCTTGTGTTCCACACCCCTCCCTACCAGTCAGTACTGCCTCATTCCACCTATAGACATACCAGATATTCAGACGCAGAAGACACTTGATTTTGTGGATCTAAGTAGTAGTAAATATTTAGTATGCATTAAAATTTGAAATGCAGGAGATAAGCTGGTGATCTCTCTGCAGGAGTCATTTTCCTCTGCTTTGGCAAGAGGATGGGATGCTGTGACCTTGAATAGAATTATGGACATTGGCTACTTCCTTTCTTGTTTTCTGCCAGTGCAGTAAACAGGCAACACCAGGTGGTATGTCCACCAGAGTCCCATAGTAATGGGCCTATCTGATCATGGATTGGACCCTTCAAAGCCGTGAGCCAAAGTGAGCCTTTTCTCTTTATAAACTGATTATCGCAGAGATTCCATTACTGATGGAAAGTCAGCTGAAAGCTCCCATCACCCTGCCCCTCCTCAAAGACTCTTCTTGTAGGCTTAGGAGATGTAATCCAGACTGATCTCAGTCCCTCCATATTCCTGCCTCAGCCCCTCCAGCTCTGGAATGGATGGGCCCTTAATCCAATGTGATTGGTGTGTTATAAGACAAGAAGAGCCCTAGATACATGGGCATGAGGGGAGAGTGCTCTGTGACAACAGAAGCAGGGAGCAGATGTGGTTGCAGGCCCAGCAATCACCAAGATTGGCAGCTACCACTGGAAGCAGGCAAGAGGCAAGTACTTGACTGAGGTTCAGGGAGAGTGTGGCCCAGCTGACACCTTGACCAGAGATCTCTGGCTTCCAGAAGTGGGAGGGTTTGTGTCTGCTGTTTTTAGGCACCCAGGTTGTGGTCCTTTGTCACAGCTACATGATACAACTTCATCTTTGTATCTACAGGGGACAAAAGTCTTTCAAGGGGAAACAAATAAACCAAACAATAGATTTCAACTGGGAGAGTTTGAATAGAATATTAGAAGCAAACACATACTCTTGGAAGATTCTAGAAAGGGTCTGATTTCTTCTAAATTATCTTTTTCTTATTTAAAACTAAACTAGTACTAGTGGAGTCTCAGAATGACAGGGTGGGAGGGCAGGATGGCATGGACTGTGGGCAGTTAAGTCATGTAGCCCAGCCTACCACATAATCAGCCCCATGGCCTCTCACAAGACTCCAGAGGAAGAAGCCCCACTGCAGAGGTTTAGAGAAAGAAAACACGCAGGAGTACAGTGAGGGTGAGGGGCAAACTAAGGATGGTGAGGTTGGCAGAGAGCCTATGAGACACTGATCCACTGAGGGACACAAAGAGGGGCACTCATGTGACACCAACCAGGGAGGGAGGGAGAACAACCTTCAACCTCTGTCTTCTCATGCCAGAGCCTTCCCATTGGCTGAACTGGCCGGGAGCCCAGAGGACACAGTAGCCTAGAACAAAGAGAGGGCAAAGGGTGGGGAGAGAATCCAGGGAACCAAATGGAGAATTTCCAGGGCAGCCAGGGATTCTTCATTCTCAGCTTGGCATTCTTATCCTCTCTCTGCCAACCTGAGAGAGGCTAGGGGGATGGGAGGGACATTAGGTGATGAGTCCTAAGACCCAGAGGTAACTCCTTACAAACATTGAGCAAATAAACAATCGACTGACTGAACCGGCTTTCATAAGGCCTGCTTGTTATTTTGTTTTCTTTTAAAGTCTCCAGTGATAGACTTGGATAAATTATGCCTCTGCTCCATGTCATAAAAGGCACAGAGGGAATTGTACAGCATATTAGAGATAATTAACTCCAAGCCAAATCAGAACTGCCAGAATTCAGGAAGGATTTGAATCAATCTTATCCTAAACAGACACCAAAGCCCACGAACAGGAAGGAAAATAGAAGGCAATTGATTCAAAACATTCTGTACTTGCAGCCTCAGGAGGTTTGGATGGAGGCATTAGTGCCTGCAACTAAAATAGCAGGTTCATCTGGCAGCTTGTGACAGATGGGGAGGGGGGAGAACTTCCTAGGCCCCTGTGTAGTGGTCCAAGTGGTGTCCATTATCTACGGACTGTTAATGCAGAGGCAGCAAGATGGAGCTGGGTTCTGAAGGGGAGTTGGGACAAGGCTGGCTTTTAGCATCTCTGGGGAACTATGTCTCAGCACTCCACCCTTTCTGCAAGAGGAACGATGGCACGCTTGCCACGGTGGGCTGATGGGGTCGAAGACTCCTGTGTGTCACTGTATTGCATCCTCAGCAAGCAGCAGAGGCAGGAGAGGAAACAGACTCAAGGAGTTTTGCATGTTTTCTTAACTAGGAACCTGAAAGAAATTCAAACTTAAATTGTTTTCAGCATCCTACCATATGAATCAAACATACTAGCCAGGCTCTCAAGATTTGGTCTTGATAATCCTTAAAGAAATGATATTGCCATACTAGTACAAAAGCAAACATCTTTTGTGGGTGGTTGGGGGCAGGGCTGATGAGGGTGAGGAACACTGGTGAGATACACTCCTTCAGAAAAGGCACCAAAAACTTACTTCTTCTCCTTTGACACAGGTTTCCAAGTGCCTGACACCACAGGTACCACAAGGGGACTCAGCCTTGTGGTGCTGCTGAAGTCTGAAGGGCAATGGCACAAAAGTCTTGATGACAGAGCTGAGCTGTGTCCTCCTTTCCACAGGAGCACACCCAGCTCAATAAGATGAAGGTGACCTTCACATGGAAGCCATCTTGAGTTTGGCATTTCTGCTCCTTTCAGTGGGGGATGCCCTAGCTGGTACTCTGCTTCAGAGCTGTCTCATGCTTTCCCTGCATGACTCCTACCGATCCCATGGTATCCTTCAGGTCCAGCTCAAATATCACTCCTCCCTGTAAACCATGCCCCTCACTCTGCACTGTCTTATCTGCTTCCTGCAGAGTCCCTGGGTCTCATCTGTGTCTCTTATTTGAAAACAGCAACCCTTTCCCATACTAGAACATGGGCCTGGGGGCAGGGGTGAGTCTGCCTTCTTCACTCCACATCTCCAGGACTTAGCTCAGTACCTAGCATATAGTAGGCACTAAATGAGTCATTTCTAAACCACTGGTAGACAGCTGGGGTTCTAATCCAAGAAAGATGCTTTTCAGATCTCTTTGTCTGCCTCTGGTGGGATTCAGATTCCTTGGCTGCTGTTTCTGTAGCTCATGGATGCAGCTTCCCTGGCATGTGCCCCCATCTATCAGCATGCTTTCTTTGCAGAAGAACTCCTAAGAAACAGACAAGCAGCCCAACAAACAACACGTTCACAGCTACCTGGTCTGCATCTCATTTCTTGGCTCAGGATTGGTGACACTCTTCTCTAGACCAAGCTCTTGGACACAGACCCGCAAGAGCCTTATCATCTCCCTCAGCCATCTCCCCTCCCCCACCAATTCCACTGCCCAATCTGATCCTAGAGGAGTAAACTGGTGTGGCAATGCCATCATAGTGCCCAAGAATTACCCAGAAAATGGAAACTGAGGCTCACATGGAGGCAACCTTGCTATAAGCAGTAAGTAGATGATGGAAGAGAATCTGAGTTTCCTTTGTCTCCATATTCCAAGTTCTTCCCAGTAACCTGTGAGGTGGGGACAGAGAAAACTAGGCCAAATCTGAAAGTTTTCATTGCCTCCAGGGTGGTCCAAAGTCCATCTGGTTAACTCTGTTGTCTCAGCTTTCCCATCAGCAGATTGTGGTGCTCGGCCAATTTCTATAGTGTGTGTGCATGCATTCAGGTGTGTGTGTGTGTGTGTGTGTGTGTGTGTGTGTGTGTGTGTGNGTGTGTGTGTGTGTGTGTGTGTGTGTGTGTGTGTGTGTGTGCGCGCGCGTGCACGCGCATGCACAGGTTCACACTCCTTAGAAGACTGTGTAGAGGAAGTTGATGTAATAAAAGCACCTAAGTAGCTTTTCCTTGACATCTAGGTTCAAAGAGCCACCTAAACTGGGAATTTTGTAATTTGATCACTATAAACACAGACTTGTCCTTCACAAGACGCTTAGTGTAAAGCATCCATTGTCCATTTGCTTCTCCACTGGGCCATCTATCTGTCCCAGCTCCAGGACATCTGGTGCCTGTGGCTGATCCATTAGCAGCCTTGCCTGCCCCCAGAGAAGAGCAATCCAGGACACCATAAAATATTAAGCAGTCTTGACAGCAGATATCTTCCTTTAACTGGATTCTGTTAAGGTTAGGGTTAGAGATGAGAGGCCAGACCAGCTAAGGTTTTAAAGTCAAAGGCCTAGCTCAGGGTTGACCACAACCAGGGGATGCACACAGGGAAGCAAACAGAAGCTTAGGGTTCTTTATTGAAAGAGATGCAGAGTTGGGGTGCTCATACATCCTGCAGAGGGGCAAGGACTTGTGAATCCACTCCAGATCATAGAAAATAGCAGTTCTGAGACACATCTGGGCTCCAGTACAGCCTGGCCAATTTCTAGCTCCTATAGTGAATTACTATAGTATGCCAAGACTCAGTTTCTCAGTCTGTAAATTGGGGAGAACCCACCCCACCTTCTAACAGCATCATAAGACTTAACTGCTGTAAGGTTTCTGGAGGCATGTAGCAGAGCCACTCATGTTTATTATGTGTGTTCCCTCCTTCCATATAGTCAGGGAATATTAGAAGGTACAGCCAGCCATGGCCCAGGAGGTGGAAGATGACTATGTTCAATGTCACCTGCACTGGAACCAAATCCATGTCACTGAGCATCAGATCACACTAAGGGTGTTATATGAAAAAAGAGTCAGAGAGAGAGTCCATGCTTGGAACTATGGGCTGGGTACTGTGTTAAGTGCTTCACCTACATTGCTTCTGTCAAGGACAAAACACACAGCATTCTGGCAACCAGACAGAAGCATATCTACTAAGCGCTGATGGCCCTCGCTGGCATTATAGGCAGAGCAACCCTGACTTCAAGTTCATAGCTATAAAATAAACTGTTTCAATGGGACTTGGGAAAACTGCCGGGGAGTATATGAGAGTGCTTTAAAGTCACAATAATGAAAAAGATTTTTCCTGTAGGAATGCCAACACTGAAAGTGTTTTTATAGCTGGGCGCTCGTGGCCATAAAATCCAAATTCTCCCAGCTCTCCCAGCGCTACGTCACATTGCACCTTCCTTACCCCCACCAGCTCTGACATTGGAGAAACACGCTATGTGTTTTCTTTTCCTCCTGTCGTCTTTCCTAGCATGCTATGATAAAGTGTCTCCAACGAGGCATATGTTCACAGTGGCAGTCTTTCAATCTGTTGCTCTTGTGGTTTGGTGAGAGGGAGGGGGACCCTATAAAGCCAATTGTATAGCATTTGTATAATGGCCATCAAAATGCAGAAGGAAAGTTTATAGTTAAACGGCAATGGTCTCTCTGAGCAACCTGGCAACCACTGCCCAAAGGAAAACTCTGAAGTCAGCAAACCATCTGATCCTTTGTTGGTGAAAAGCAGGGTGCTGTCTGACCACACCTTTGACTTGGTTGTAAACTTTTAACTCCCATTGGTGCACAAGGGGTCTTGCAGCCTCAGTGTGAAAAAGCAATGTATTTGGAGGCCCTTTCCCACAAGGGTGTCAGATCCACCTATATGCATGGACTTGATCTCATGGAATCTGGATGATTCCTATCTCCATTTAACAGCCTAGGAAAAGGAGGTAAGAGCCTTCCGAAACTCACAGAGCAGAAAGCAGTGGGGTGCTGTGGTTGTGATCTCCTTCAGAGATCTCAGAGCATGACTGAAGCCCTGCACACACCCCACTCTACCACACAACCTGCAGGCTCCTGCCACATACCAGAAATTAGTGGAGATGCTAGGATATGGCTGTAAGTAAGAGTCTGTAAGTAAGACCTGTACCCCAAGGGATTCACTTTGAGACAGAGAATAGGAGAGAAAGCAGGCAGGTTCTGCTTGAGATGAGTCTTGTGGTAAAAGTATCCAGGTCTCCCTTAGGCAGAAGAGAAGAAAGCATGAAGAAGTGACTGTAGTCAGGGGGAGTTCCTCTGAGGTGGTGATATTACCTGAAAACTGTGCGATAAATAGGAGTCAGTCATGGAAAGAAAACAAGGGCAAAGCCCAAAGGTTAGAACTAGCTCAACCTAGAACCAAAGTAGAAACAGGGGTAGCATGGCTAGAAGGTCATGACTGAACACCAGAAGGGCTTAGAATAATGATGGACAGATGTTGACCACAGGTCTTGAGGACAGAGTAGTGAGACTGAACATTTGAGAACAGGATAGACATCGAAGGGTTCTGGCATGGAGGTGATAAGTCAACTTTGCATTTGAGATGACTCTTTAATGCCAGTGTGTATATGTCTGTATGCACATGCATATGTGCATCTGTGTGGATATATGTGTTGTGTGTGTTGAAGTGGAACATGGGAGAAGGCTATATGATGATCAGGGAAGCAAAATGATACTGCTCTAGACACCAAGGCAGGACTGGATGAGATCTGCTTTTCTGAGATGGGGGAGATATGGGATCCACTTACAAACAACGTCATCTGGATTTGAAGGCTTGAGAAGGAGCAGCAAGGGAGGCACTCAGAACGACTGCCGCACCAGTGATACAACAGGTTAGGTACAGGGCTGTCTATCTGAGGTTGTTGTAGCAGGATGAGGGGGCACAGAAGAGCCCTGTTTCAGGCAGGCATACACCGCCTCTGCCCACACAGGAGGCAAGACACACTCAGATAACACCCCTCTCTGCCCAGCGTCTTCCTGGAACACCAGCCAGTCGGGTCCTGCAGCAGCCAGGACACTGCGCTCTCTAGATTGGGTTCCTGGAAAAACTGTTCCATTATTGATAAGGAACCCTCCTGACATCATGACATGATGAAGAGGTGTTTCCTTGCTGCCCTGCAGATCTAGGTTCTCTGGCTCAGAATTGGAGAATGCAGGAGGCTGGGGAAGGGACAGTGTGACCATGACATATAGCCAGAAGAAAATATCACAGAGGAACATGACATTGTGACAGTCACATTCTCCTTCTGAGGGACCACAGTCCTCCTAAGAACTCTAAGGAAAAGGTTCAAGTTCTCCCCACCTCACAGAGGAGAACACTGAGGCAAAGGGAGGTTAGGCAGGTTGCTCCAGCTTACCTATCCTGCAACAAGAAGGGCCAGGTTTAAGATCTACCCATCTGGCTCCAGTTTGCAGCACTCCACTTGCTGAATCGCCCCAGGTGCTACCCAGCTCTAGTCAGGAGCTGGGTCAGGGCCAGGAGGCACTCTCTGCCCTTCCTTACTTGAAGTGAGTTAGTTAGAGCTGGGGTGTTAGTGGCAGAGCCTTAACACAGCATATGCAAGGCTCAGGTTCTATTCCAATACCACATAAATGTGAACTAGCAAGATAAATGATATGGGGAAGCACTAAGACTGTCAGGCATCAATATTAAGTGCTTGTCTGTTTGTTCCATTCCTCTGAGTAAGGAATTTTGCCTTAAAGCTGGGCAGCTAGGAAACAGTGGTGCTAGGATCTGGACACAAGTAATATAACCCAAGTGCACTGGACAAACTTATGGATGCATATAGAATATAAAATGTCCAAGTTCACTGCACAGACTATTAGTGTCTCAGTGAAGAGCACACACTACTCCCACCTCTCACAATGCCCAGTAGAAGAGTTACTCTGTGACTAAGCATTTCATCCTCTGACCTTGGGTGAGTGACATTCTTCTTGGAAACTCAGAAGAGAGGAAATGAGACCCTAGTAAACAGGGCAAAAGATGATGAGCCTAGGGTTGGTTCTACCCTAGGACAAGAGCCAGGTATGCAGATATGCCCTCTGGACCACTGCTGTTAACACCTAAAAGCCTCTGACCCATCGTCTTCCAAACACAACTAACAATATTTCCCACCTTCAGAGCTTTTATGAAGGTGGAAGAAACTATATGCAAATATAAGGTGTGTGGATTGTGCACAATAAGGATCAGCTTTTAGTATTTATTCTCTCTTTAAAATTTTTTTAATTGTATTATTAGTGGGAGAGGAAGTGCAGGTACGTGCATGCTGCTGCTCCTATGTGGGAGTCAAAGAACAATTGCTGGAGTTGGTCCTAGGGATCCTACTAAAGTCATCAGACTCACATGACAAGCACTTTTACCTGTTCAATCATCATAACTACCCTGCTCTCTCTCACCTTCTCTCCTCCCCCTCCATACTCCAGATAGGTGTGTGTGTGTGTGTGTGTGTGTGTGTGTGTGTGTGATTCTTCTACGATAGGTAGATGTTACTGGCCAGTAATTTGGCTGCTCCATTTCAGAACACTGAAATGGGAAGCACTTGACAATTATACTTCAACAAGAAACTGCCAGCGGTGTTGTGTTCTGAATAAATGGGAGAAAGTCAACCACAACAGAGCTAGGCTCCTTGCATCTAATGCAGAAACAGCATCCACCTTTCTTGATCTCAAGCTCATGCTGCATAATGGGCTCTAGTTAGGCGGACACTATGAATGTGCTTGTTGGCAGAAAACATCAGAGGAGATGAGCAGTTTGGGCATCAAAGACACTGAGACAGAAGGAATAGATGCTAGTGTTCTGCAGCACAGGGGATGACTGCACCTCACAATGACCCATTATCTGTTTTATGAATAACTAGTGGAGGGGAGCTCAAAGGCTCCAAACGAAATAATGATGGAAAGGGAAACAGAAACCCCTGGATTTGATCAGTCCGCATTGTAGACATGTATTGAAATATCACATCACGGCCCACAGTCAAGTATAACTATGTTAACTGAAATTATTTTAACTGGTCTTTAAAGAGTAGGCCTACAACTGCCAGCAGGCCAGCACACTCGATGATAGGCTCAGATGCACAAAGCATACATGCACAGAGGCTCTGGGGGGGCTCATTCATGCTGTCAGCCCATGCATATGCATGAAGTAGCTGTTCAGTGACCAATCCAGAGACAGCTTCTGAGCAGAAAAGGACTGAACATCCGATAAGGGAAGCGACCAGAAACCTTATTAAAACCCACATTCTGCCTGTTACATCTCTTTGAAGCTTGGTTCCCTTGTTTGTAAAAGTGAGGGTAATATAACTAGAGTGGTCTGGAATATTAAATTAGAATATTGAAATGAGAATGGTCTGAGACAATGCTTGAAAAGTACTAATGGCTTAATAAATGCCACTTAATTGGGAGTCTGAGGGCCAGAGACCAACTTAACAAATACGTATTGATATTCTACAGTGTGTCAACCTTGTGCCAGGTGCTGGGCATATGGAGACAAAACATGGCATGGGGGGCTTCCATAGTTTAACTGGACACACTTATCCCTCTCTGTCTATGATTTCTGAATCCATGAATTCAACCTAATGTCAAGAATACACAAAAAAACAACAGCATCATTACCAAACATGTTTAGACTCCTACTTTTACTTCCCAGATAAGATAGTGCAGTTACTATGTATGCAGCATTTACATTACATTAGCTACTGTGGGTAATCCAGACGTGACTTAGCATACGTGGGAAGATACATGAGGTTATATGTAGGTTTTGCATCATTTTATAGAAGGGACTAGAGCACGTACAGATCTTGGTGTGGGGGGGACTCAGTAAATACCATCAGCTCTCCCAAAGATACTAAAGAATGCCACATGCTTTATTTGTGCATATGAAATGAACACATACAAACCAGTCAAGACAAGTCACTTGTGAGGGACATGAAAGAGCTGGAAATTCTCTTAGGTTACCTCTTGCATTGAAGATCATGGCCATAGAGAAATCTTAGGTTCAAGACACAATTCACTTTGAGTGGGGGTAACATGCAGAGGGACAGAAGGCAATGTCAGGCATCCAAGTTTGTCAGAAAAATATAGGCATGCCTTGACTACCTTTCTACACAATCCAAAAATCAGACCATTATCACTGGGGTTTTGCCTGGATATTCTTCAGTCTCAGAGAAACAATAGCTTTCCTGGGTACCAATGTTCCTGGGACCTCCCCTTGCTTGGACAGCCTCTACTCTCTGTCTTCCTGCTCTGTGCCTCTGGGAGGCTGTTCCTTCTCCTGTAGGTCCTGATGAGGAAACAGGATTGGGAAGTCTGAGATGGGAATGGTGGCTGGGGGTATCTTCTCTCTTAGAAGGCCACAGTGTGTTGTGTGAGACCCTCTGCCAAAAGCCATATTTCCTGCCAGGTGGCTGCCTCCAGGGTGCTCTCCATCCCTATACCCAAAGACCCAGAGGAAGTGACAACAGGGGCTATTATCAGCCCCAGGGAATTGTACTCTGTCTCATGGGTTCCCCTCACCTTTGTAAATAGCTCCTTTATTAAACTCTCCTCACATCTTGCTTAATTTGAACGATGCCATCTGTTTCCTCTGGGCCACTGACTGACACTTCTAGGTACCCAGCCCGGAGGCTGCTGTGTTCTGTGCATATGTTTTCTGGACCAGTGGAAAATAAGGCTGGAAACTTGGCCATAACAAGATTGTCCTTTCAAATCTTCTTCACACATCCTGCTTGCTGTTCAGCTGGGGCTAACCATGGGAGTTGGTTTCTCCCCCCCCCCATTCTTAGGAAAAGCTCTCTCCTGTCTATTCTGGGACCAAGGACCCAAGAGGTATGTGTGGGGACATAATTCACATGGACCATGGGAACTACACACCTATCACAAGGTATTTCTCAGGACTCCATAGAAGCCTGTGTGCTAAAGCTCCTGGTGGAATACCCAGCTTACAGTAAGGATTTTGGGTCCTTTCTGGTTCTGTGATTAGCTGGACTTCAGTTCCCAGGGACTCCATGGATATTGCTCTAAATGCCTGCTTGGCTCTGTAGCCACCTTGTTGTTTCTACATCTGTAGCACAAATTCTAATTGGTCTTAATGATAAAAATTCAGAGTCAGCTATCAGGGAGTGAAAGCTGAAGGATCAGAGAAGCAGAGCGGCCAGCCACTAGAGTTCTTAGCTCTATCTATTCTCAGACCAAAAGGAAAATCCTGTCCTTAGACTGCCTCTTAGACTGACTGCCTAGACTGCAACCTCAGACTTCAACGCTCCTGTCTCCTTCCTCCTTATACTCCTCTGTCCGCCAAGCCATATCATTCTTGTCTCCACCTCCCTAGTGCTGAGATTAAAAGCATGGAATCCCAAGTGCTAGGATCACCTTTGTGTGAGCTGTTTCTCTTTTAGACTGGATCAATTTTTGTGTAGCCCAGGGTGGTCTGCCTCTGTATCCCGAGTCCTGGGATTAAAGGTGTGTGCCACCACTGCCTGGTCTCTAGTAACTTAGCTCTACACTCTGATCTTCAGGCAAGCTTTATTTGTGAAAACATTAACAAAATATCACTACATACATCTCCAATGTATAGAATTGTAATTCACATTTTAAGTCTCCTACT
This sequence comes from Ellobius talpinus, assembly GCA_001685095.1. NCBI lineage: Eukaryota > Metazoa > Chordata > Mammalia > Rodentia > Cricetidae > Ellobius > Ellobius talpinus. The sequence continues at coordinate 21,544 of LOJH01000628.1, read as the reverse complement.
AGTGTCAAGCACCTCAGGCCACAGAGAAGACAGTGGCCATTGGCACAGTAAGCAGTCTGATTAGCCACTTACTAACCTAAAGTTTGTATCAGTTTCTTAACTGGTAATGCATCAATTTCCTCATTGTAAAATGAATATATCACCTACCTTTAAATTTACCAAGAGGAATCAATGAGGAAAGCATGTGAAACATTTATGCTCATGCCTTATGGATACACCCATTATCCTAGTTAATCCTTATGACAGTCCTAGAAGCATGTGAGATTGCTACAGCTTTGCAATCTTGGTCTGTTACTATGGTCATGAGGATATATTGTGTGACAGAATTCAAGCATCAGAGTGTAATAAGTATATCAGCAATGGCTGCTGTGTACTGAGTCATTACTGTGCACCAGGAACTGTGGAAAGCACTTCATGTGTAGTATCCTGATTTCAGGTCAAAACAATATAGCCTATTTTCAATCCTATTCTCCATGAGAACCTGGGAACCCAAGGCTTAGGTTACATGCATAAGGACATGCATAGAAAGGGCCTCCAGTGGGACTGAAGGCTAGTTAGTTTCCATGCTCTTGACCACCAGGAAAAGATAGAACCCACCAAGCTCTCCACTTCAGGGATCCCCTGAAACCCTGTCTGCCGTGTAAACGGTATCGTACCATAAACCAGGCTGGCTTTCTGCTGTGACAGTGAGAAGCACAGCTTAGTGCTGAGGCTGGCAAATGCAGCATCTGCTGTAATCTACTCCATTATGGAATGTGCAATGGCTCACATTAAAACAAAAGACCGAGAAATAGTAGGAAGACGGGGTGCTTAGAGCTTTGCCAGTTGAACAGTGGCACTTGACATCACCAAAGTTGATCACAGCAGCCACAATGGGAAGCCTGAGAAGATCCTAACTGTCTATGCCATCATGATCGCAGCCTGTAGAGCAAGAAAAGGCACTCTGGCAGGGTCCCTTCAGGCTCCCACAGCCTAGCCCTGCTGAACAAGGCAGCATCCCTGCCTCAGAGGAGCCCATCTGGGGGACAACAGCTGCTTTCTGTGCATTCTCATTCCTGCCTCTGTCTGAGCTTGTAGCATGCAGCAGAACTGGGGAGATTCCCCATGTCCCCTTCAAGAAGGTTCATTCACTATCCTAGTTTTCTCTCCAGTGCTGTGATAAATCATTCTGATGAAAAGCAACTCAGCAGGAGGAAGGATTTAACTGGCTTAAACTTACAGGTCATAGTCCATCACTGAAGTAAGCCAGGGCAGAAAACATGGAGGAACACTGCTTGCTGGCTCACTCACCACCTCATGCTTAGCTAGACATCTAAACAGCCCAGGATCACTTGCCCAGGGAATGGCACCTTCCATAGTGACCTGAGGTCTATCTACAACCATTACCTATTAAGACAATCTTTAACAGACATGCCCAAAGACCAACTTGATAAAAAAGTCCTTTCTCAGGTGATTCTAGGCTGTGTCGAGTTGACATTTTAATGCTAAGTAGGACACTCGGATGGAAAGGGTGAAAAGTAATGTGATGTGCCTTTATCTGTTATAAGGTTGGAATGATGAACAATGGTGGGTCAAACACAGTATAAAAGACACTGAGATGAGGTTAAGGAAGTAGGGTCCTTCCCAGGACAGAACATCAATAGGACTTTGGGGCAAGCAGCTACCATACTGGAGGGGCTAAAGCTTTGTCAGAACCAGCTCAACTATGCATTGAAACCTTCTGGTCCAGACATGCAGTCTGGATTCTACATCTGCTCATCCCTAGGAACTGACCTTTAGCCAGAGTCATGTAACACTCCCCACGCCCACCCCACCATGATGATAGGATCAGGAAAAAGAAATCAGCTGACTCAAGATAGACCAATTATAATCTCACTGGAAGTTACAACCCAAAAGACCCAGGATTTCTCTATATTTTTCCCTTTAAAATTTTATGCACACTTTTTACACTACTATAGCCCAAGGGCCCTAAATAAGGCCTGACACTAGCAGGTGCTTAGTGTTTATTTTGGGCTAAATTTTGGCCAATTAGTCTCCCTAGAGAGAGCTGAAGTTCCTTAACCCAGGAGCTGGGATCCATGCTGTGAAAAATGGAATGGAACTGGCAGAGGGTTAAGGAGGAAGATGAATAAGGAGAGGGATAGAGAACATGACAAGCTTTTAAAACACTTTTCAATATTCTTATAATGTTCTTTCTCCTGAAGCTAGCTTGCATGGGCCTCAATATTTAAAAATCAAGTCATTGCAACACAATAGCAATGTTTTCCTGAAAACCTTCCTCAAAGGGATTGAAGAGAATCCTGTGAATGCTTGAAGTATTTTTAGCTGAGTGCTCTTGAGGCCCTAGGGACAACTTTAGTGTTTCCCCAGATACCTTGTCTGACCTGTCTCCAGAGGGAGGCATGGGAAGGCAGCACGCTGCCAGCCCCAGAGCCTGACAGCCTGCTTCCAGTCCTGGTCCATCCTTGTCACCCTGCAGCTAGAGACAGCTGATGCAACTGCTCCTTCCCATGTAAGAGAGGCTGTAGCTGTACCCGCTCCAAGAGAGACTTTGAAAATATGGACATGTTGATACTGGATAACGTGAAGACACTGGAGCAGGACTTCTGTTGGCTCCCACTTCCCCTTGAAAGTACCCATGGTGTACCATATGTCTCTTGCTCCATGCATTCTCTGATCTCGGTTAGGTAATGACAATAATAAAAGGTCTGTGGTCACTTTAAGTCAGAGACACTGCCTCAGTTCATTGTGTAATTCTTCCCTGTCCTTCCTGCTTGGGTTGCTGCCAGCAAGAACCTGTGGATCTGGCACTTCTGCTCTTCCACTAGCTTGGGGACTTAGTTTCTGGTCCCTCCAGGAATCATGTGGGGGTAAGGAAGGAAGTTAAAGGGGAATGGGAAAGCTCTTAAATGGTTGGTACTGCCAAAGGTTGGCTTTGTCCTCTCAGAGGGCAGCAGGTGTATTCAGTTGGCATCCTCCTTCCTGGAAGATCTATACGGTTAATGGAGGCAGCCTTCCCTGGGCACCTGTGACGTCAGCTCTGTTAGTGTAGACAGGTTTCTCATTTGAGCAGCTCTTTTCGTTCCCCAGCACTCAGGTCCTTCCCCCTAGATCCAAGGCTGGCATTCTACTACTGCTCTAAATATGATGTTCTGTCCTGTTTTACTTGCCTTTGACCTAACAATGTGGGTCATGCCCCGACTTCTTCTAGGCTGCCACCAGCCACTGTAGCTGGAAAAATACTCATAAGCAGGAAAAATACTCAACTCCACCTGATGCCCCAGCTGCAGGCCACACAGCCATCTGAGAACCTCCATGGACCAGGGCTGAGAACAAGAGAATATACTCCTTTCTAGAGCAGTCTTCACATACTCATCCCTAATCAACAACACTTCAATTCTTACACTCAAACAAGAACAAGATTTGAGAAATGTGTCACTGAATACTTTTCAATACTTCTGAAAATTCTGTACTTGGCTGGCCTTCCTCATCTAGCCTGTAAGTGTAGCAGTTGTTAGGCCCTGGTGCCTCTGTGGAAGCTTCAATTGAAAACTCCTGTAACATTCATTTTTTTCAAAATGTGTGGCAGGCATGAAGCCCCAGTTTCAATCCCAGCATTAAAAATTAGAAAAACAACAGCACACACAGCTAAGCTGGAGAAGCTGAGGCAGGAGCATCACCTTATAATAGTGTTGAAGGCTGACCTGGGCAACAGAGTAAAACCTTACTGCAAGATATATAAAGGGAAAAGTTCAAAGTATGTGAGGTTGAGCAACTGTCCTCGCAGCCATGGCGAGACTGATCCAGCTCACCTGCGAACACACAGCTGGGAACTTGGGTCACATCTGCACCCACATCTGCCTTTCCATTGCTGCATATAGCTCTTAAATGAGGACAGACAGGGCCGTGTAGCCTTGCTTTGTGGGGGTCTAACATGTGGCCCCAGGTCTCCTATAGGCCCAGGGACACTATTGAGTCAGAGGGTATCCCAAGAGGCCTGCCTGGAAAGGCAACAGCAAGTGAGACGCAGAGGGGAATATCCCTGAAGTGCTTGGAGACGGCTTGCACCAGACTGGAACCGGATCCAGAGAACTGACAAAGGAAAGCATTTCTTCCTTTGCCACACATTCCCTTCTCAGCTACCACACTGGCATACACTTGCAGACCAGGGCTCAATAATGAAACTGACATGGGGGAAAAGTGAGAGTTTTGGGCCCCCCCATTTTCTGAACCCTAACCCCACATAACACAGAATACTTAAATGCAATGTTCATGTGTTTGAAGATTTTCATAGGGAAGGCTGAGATCTCTTGCACCAAAATTTGAGAAGCAAATGGTAGCAGAAGGTACATATAAAGATAGCTTGATAGCCTATGACCACTTCCACAGGGGGTGAAAACACACCAGCCCCTCCCTTCTCCTCCCTGTCATGTCTCCAATATCTTCTAGTATTCATTCCTGGGCTAGCTCTAGCTACTGCACCATGAGATTATCAACCTCTTCCCACTTTCCAGAGGCTCCAGTTCCAGTGAGAAAAACCAACATGCAAATCCAGGATAGAAGAGCAAGGATGAATATGGTCTAGAGCCACATGGTGACACCACAGCCATCCAAGGGACCACAAGGATCTTGTAAGGAGTGCTTGAAAGGATTCTTGTTGTCGAGTGACAGCATGGCTCAAATGTAGTGGATGTAGTGTGTGTGTCTGTGGCGCTGCAGGCAGAAACAGCTGCGCTTTCAGGAACACCAGTGGGTAGTCCATAATTCTTGGTTGCATACTGGTTTATGTATTTACTGTACTATACGGCTGTCATTGTTTTAGAATGTGTTCTGTGGCTTATAAAATTGTCTTTGCTATAAAAGTGGGCCGCACATACACACTTGGTATTTGTCTCAAGGCATCAGAAGACCACGCCAAGAACTTGACCTAGACCTACAGATACAGTTTGCAGAATATCCTGCATCTCTGCTGTGGGGACAGAGTGGGGAGGAGCCAGATGAGCTCTGAGGTAATCTTCTAGATGTTTCATGACTGGTACTGACTGACCAGGCTAAAGACTGCCTGCCCGTCTAAATCGATTCCAGCCCAGCGCTGACAGAAGCAGTTTCTTGGAAGGCTGATGCTTGTGCTTAGTCACGATTCATTTGACAGACGTACTTAACAGGAGCAGCCCTTGCGAGGAACCTGCAAAGGAGGAGAGGAATTCTAGGGGAATGCTCAGACTCTTAAATCTCTTACAGCTGAATGCAGTCAGTAGATGTCAGTTGAATTTACAAGAGAATACAAACAAGTGAATGAAAGGGGTGGAGGAGGTGTGATACAGACCCACAGTGGAGACGGCTGCACAGCAACAGTAAGGCAGTGACGTGGCTTCAGTTGACTGCAGAGGATGGCGTGCCAAGAACTTCCACAGTCTGTGCTATTCCATCCTGCCTGCCATGGCAAGAACAATGGCCAAGATTACAGAAAGGATGCTATCGGAATGCCTAGAATAGCCCCTGCCACATATTCTTCCATAGGTATTTGTCTCACGCAGAGAACATAGTACCAGCTTATACAGCCAGGCCTATGTGACCCTGAATATCTTCTCTTAACGCATATTCTTAGAGTGTAGTAGGGCAACTTGGGTGAATTGGACACAGAATAAAAGGCTGTTTATGTGTTTATGTGCACACAGCACCCTAGATGCAAATTACTACTTCACTTGGGGTTCAAAGAAACAATAATGTGTTTGGGCCAGCTGTGGAAATCAAACAAGCTTTATATGTCGTGCAAACCCAAACCAAAAGATAGGATCTTTGAGAGGTGTAGCAAGCTTTTTTGTTGGACTTTCTTGAACTGTCAGCCCACGACTTATTAGTAATATGAAAGCTTGGCCTTCAGCTTAGGCTTGTTTCCAACTAGCTCTTAGAACTTAACCTATATTTTTAAATCTACATTCGACCACATGACTCATCTCCATACTGCACATCCTGCTTCCCTTGTCTCACTGGTGAACCGGCCCTTCTTCTGCCCAGAGTCCTCTCTCTGCCCAGAAGTCCCACCCACTCTCTCCTGCTTCAGCTCTTTATCACACCAATCACAGCAATACATCTTCCATCTTCACACAGTGTAAACAAATATTCTGCATTAGAGCATCAACTTTGATAATATACAAAGCAGTCTAAGCTATCTATGGAAGGTCACAGACCCAATAAGGACAACCATGTTGTCTGTAGCCTCCAAGTTGAGGGGTGGCCAGTTGGTCTGTGGGTGAAAGGATCTGGACAGCAATCTTGGAGCATTGGTGCCCTGGGGTCTTCTGATTCTCAGTGGCCAAAACCATCCAATTTTTTCTAAAATCTAGTATTTTTATTTCCAGCCCTGAGAACACAATAAAACTTAATAAACTGCTCCCTGGTTTTGTAGATGCTACCCACACGTTCTCCACCATCCTGGTATTTCTGTAATTGGCCTTCAGACTCCAAAAAGGAAGGCTCTACAAAAGTCTAGGAGTTCTGAGGGTGGGACCTTCACCCTGACAATCTGCACATTGCAGCTCAGCCAAACAGAACAGTCACTGCTGGATGTGTCTCTCCTGGGTGCACCAGTACCACATGGCACTAAAATAACATTTAAGTATTACCTTGCACAGAGAAGAAAAAAGGAAAGCCAACTGAGTTGCTAGCTACTTCATGTGTTTATCTCAAATGCATTTTATTAATAGTTTCCTTCAAATGGCTGGTCTGCTGAAGACTTGTAGAAACCAAGATTTCTGTGCATTCATTAAGCCTCTAACTTGGAAGCATATTCTCATACCAAATACTTTTTAATTAACTAATCAGCATGCTTCATTCATAAATCGGGATTTATCAGTATAGTACATGAGAGAAGACATTCTTATGTAATTTGGCTAATATGAAGAAACAGTACTGTCTATGTAACCACCTGCTTTTGTTAAGGAGCCACAGCTGGAAAGAGCAGCGGCTGTTAGTGAGGGCACTGCTCCCAGTCCCGGCAGCTCAGCAGCTGACACTCAGTTTGCACTCTGACCTTTCAGTACACATGCACCCCCTCACAAGCTAAAGCCTCCTGTTACTTCTGCATATAGAACCAGTTACACCTGCTCTGGTGGTGGGAGGTGTGGGGAGAGGAGGCCGTGAGAAAGGGTCTCCCTTCCTCCCTAATCTGTTCGTTTCCCTCCCCTCTTTTCTTTCTCTCTCCTTCCCATCTCTTACCTCCAGATACTGGCAAGAATTAAAGCCCAAGGGAATGTGTTTCAAAGACAGAGCACATGAGGGGCTGGAGAACTTATTTAAGAGCACACGCCCCTCCACATATATGACGAAAGTTCAGTCCCATTAATATGGGATTCTACACTAGCCGACTGAGTCTTCCCACCCTGTGCCTGGTCAGCACCACAGCCCATCTGCTATGCAAATAATTTCCCTGTTCTGAAGTCCTCCCATAGGACTGCTTTCACATATGTCTCCTCTCACAGGCTGACTGAAGACCAAGCCAGAACGCAGGGTTATCCAGAAGCCTGGATTATTTCTTCAGGCCCTCTTCACACAATGTCTCGCTTAAAATTGGAGTCTGTGTGGCTTTCTAGCAAAGCAAAGAGAATTGCTTTGGCCTCACCTAGAAGTGCAAAGTGGGGAGTGATGGCTGGTATGGATCACGTGACCTTTCTGTGACACACTGGAACCCGTCCCAGGCGTCCAGCCTTGGAGCCAGACTGCTGAGGTCTCCACCCTGGGGACATTCTGATGTAGCATATTATAGAGAGGACCTGCTTTTGTGTTTTAAAAGAGAGTATGTCCTCTTTTAAAATTTTTCACTGGAGCTCTTTTTAAATTACGGAATGAACACTCATTGGAGAGATTCAGAAAGAAACCCATCTTCTTAAAGTCTAGGAAAAAAACATGTCTAGGCATGGTGGTGCATACTCTTAATCCCAGCACTGGGGAGGCGAGCCTTGTCTACATAGCGAGTCTCAGGACAGCCAGAGCTATGTAGAGAGAGTCTATCTCAAAAAAAAAAGCAACCCAATATATAAGCTAGTCTGTAATAACTCCATGACCTGGAGCAAGTCTGCATGATCACTCACTCAACTTCAGAGTAGCTGCTTCCTGTCCCCTGTGCAGTGGCAGAACAGGTCTGCTCAGCAGGAGGAGAAGCCTGAACTTCCTCCATCTCTGAAGCTTAGAGGGTTTTAGGTACACAGTCAGTCATGAGATAAACTGTAAGACTATGTTTGTGACTGTGATAGAATCAGAATACCCTCTGCATTGTAGAGCTGACTTAAGAGGCCATGTCAAAGTCTAAATACAACCTGGTCAAATAGCTCTCCTGCACCGCAACACCCCGGTACACACTCTGTGTGTACTGTTGTGTTTATCTCATACCTAAGAGCACAACCATCTTCATATTTTTATATGTTTTAATTTTATTTTGTGAACGAATTCACAAGTCAGTAAAAATTCTTCTACAACATGAGTTTAATGGCTACCCAGCATTCCACTCTACCAACTTACCATTTAAGCTCTCATCTATTATTAGACAGTTTAGATGGTTCTGTCCCCTTCTGTCACTGTAAATAATACTGTTTTGAACATCATCTTGAGGATATCACTGTAAATAAATAGGGCTATCTTGTTTAGATAGATTCCTAAAAGGAAAATTACTGTGCCATGGAGTAGGAATACTTTCTGAGTATCATGTTTCATGCTCTTCAATTTGTTTCCAAAAAGATGAGCTATCATAGAAATTAGGGTATTTTCATTATATCAACTAATCTTTAATTACACAAGTAATTCATGGAATACAATCTCCTTGCAAAAATATTTTAAAAGAGTTAAGTCTCTTTTAATGGTCTCTTCCAATGTCTGAAGCCTTTAGAGCTTAAAGTCTTTTGTCAGTTACAAAAGACCTCCAGTGATGCACTGGCTCTATTGTCTGTGTCACACTCTTACTACAGACTGTGTATCTGCAAACTAATCAAACATACGCCTCTGTGACTACAGGCATTCTGCATTTCTGTACAGGGACAGCCCCCACAAGGGTAGCCTGGACATGAGCAGCCTCCACAAGGGGGGCATGCACATTATTGTTCATGCCTTCAGCTGTGGGCCTTGGAGGCAGGGATACAGATATAGATCACTCCCACCTTTCCCTATTTTCCACAGGACAGACATCAGTCTCCTTAGCTATTCCCTACATGTAGAAATGTGAAGTATCCTAATCTAGTTGTCACAAACTGTGCTGCCAACAATACCCTTTCACATGAACTGTTTCTGTTTTATTTTCTCTGCTTGAAGCTAAGCAGTAGAATTTCTGAATCATTCATGGGATATGCATGCTTTCAATTTTGACAGATTCTGTCAAATTGTACAGAGCATTTAAAACTACTTTTATTGACAACTTAGATACAATTGTCAAGGCTGTACCTGAAGTGTTCTGTTCTGTAGGTTACCTCCTAAAGGTCTCGTCACATTTTCTTCATCAGCTCTCCATTCCTGTCTGCCCAGTCCTACTGTGGTCCCTGACCTGTGGTGTACAGTGAAGGAATATGGGTTAGGTGCTCTCCATCCTCTCAGGGCCCCACTGGACACCTGAACCCTTTCAGCATCTGCCAAACCCCTGCTCATCTTTCCAGACAGCACTCAAATGTCCATTCTTGGAAGCCTTCCTTGCAGATGAAGCTGAATAAGGCAGCTAAGCTTCAGTATCCCCATGGCACCCTTATTTATGGGCTCTTCTTGCTTACTGCAACTTGAAACATGGTTAACTCTATCTTAATAGTTATCTGGAGAGTTTGGGCTTTAATGGTACATCACAATCGAGAGTCACCTTAAAAATGTAGATCACTGAAAACGACAAGAATGTCCATAAGTGTTGAAAGGAAGGAACCAAGCACATCCTGCCGTTTTCACGGACAACACAAACGGACTATAAAAAACTAAACAGCCGACAGTTGACTCTCAATGGTGATCAGGAGTTCAATAAAAATGATGAAAAATCAGTAAGAAAGTAAGTCAGGATGTCCCACCTGAACACAAAAATTGAAAAACATTTATCCCATTGGAAAACATAACATTCTTAGTTCACCATTTTTCCACAAAACCTAGAAGATTTTAATATGATTTATCTTTTAAAATACACCACTGAGAATGAGACAGGAACCTGCCTAAGTAGTCAGAATAAGGAGAACTCATTGTCCTAAATTTCTAACGAGGGTGTCAACTCTGAAAAGAAAAGGCTGAGGAAAAGGGACTAGGGTTAAACAGAGCAAACATCAACAGAAGTAGCTGCTGTGGAGCTGGGGTGGTATGTGAGCTGCTTATATTTGCGTTTCTAAGCATCCCAGTTTATCTTGCCATGTGCATACTTTTAAATCAGAGAAACAGAAATGGCCCACACATTTTTCAGACATTAAATAAGTTTCTAAGAAGAAAAAAGTTAGATACTGGTGCATGTGTATGTGTCTAACAGGTGAAAATAATTCTTAAATAACTTACTCCCCAAGTCCTCTTCTCTCAGACTAGATAGTCACTCATTCAGCATGGGGCAGAGAGCACGGTGGTTAACAATCGGGTATAGTTCCTACTCTCACACGCTTCTAGTGCAGTAAGAGCCAGCAACTCAAATACCAAACAGGGTGGGGAGCAAGGGGAAAGAAGGGAAACCCACAAGCAAGGCAACTGACTAGCTGCTAGCATCTGAACACTTGGGGAAAGAGGCTAATGACAGCCCGTCTCCCACATGTTTAAAAAGTTACCATAATATGCAAAAACACTGCTTTCAAGAAGCCTCCAAACATTAAAATCTATGGGTGTTCAAGTTCTTTATGTAAAATGGCATGGTATTTGCATATGACCTATACAACCATCTATGATGTATTTCATCGGCTCTAAAGTATTAACACAATATTAAAGTTGTGTAAATAGTCTGACAAAATGTAATCCAGACAGTATTGCATAAAAATCTATCCATGTTCGGTGAAATTACAACTTTTTCCAAATATTTTTGGCCAGCACTGACTGAACCCACAGATAAGGAAGGCACTCAGCTTCTGTATGTCATGTGGGAGATCTCCATAGAGGGAAATTAAGGATTTTATTATATGCCGCTTGACCATTATCTAATTTTGAAAATGGCATTCTTCAGTTCTTATAGCATGTGAGCCTATAAGTAAATGATAGTAGGGCTCCATGCCTGAATATTATGCTCAAACTTCATGCATCCTTTGCTCCCCAGCAGGAATTCCATGTACTTGGAATTTGATGTGTCCCCAGGAGCCTTCAGGGAGAGGCCTGACATACGGATCGCATGCTTCTCTGATGCTAACTTTAACCACGTTCTCCTTCCTCCTTCCTTGGCCTGCCATCTTAACCTAGGCACATGGCTCTCATTGCATTACACACATACTGCTGCCATTATCTCTAGCACACAGCTGTCACTTCAAGAATTATCAGCATGTCTCCAGGACCTACTAAAAAGCCTGCCAGATGTAGACACCTGGTAGATTTTTGTTTGTCTGGAGGAATATTCATTGGTTTGACATTCTCAAATGGCACATATGTCTCCAATCAAAAAGTTAATAATAATCATAGTTGGTATCTAATCTACATAGGAAGTAGAAAAAGACAAGATCTCCTGAGTAAATTGGAAATGTGGGGATCATGGGAGAAGATAGAAGGGGAGGGGGAAAAAGGGAGGGGAATGGGGAAAAATATATGGCTCAATAAAAACAAAAAAAATCATAGTTGGTACACTGTTATTGCCTAGAAGCTACCCTAAGAGCTTGGCATGTTTCACCTTATTGAATCCTATAGAAAACTTTCTGGGCATCATTTTTCAGGTGCAGAAACTAAGGTCAGAGAGACAAAAAGACAGGCACAGAAGTCACTCAGCTGATGACAGAGATGGGATTTGAACCATTATCCAATTAAAAAATCTGTTTTCTAACCCACTAACCTAGTGCCTCCTGAAATGCCCCAGTCAGAGAGTTCATGAAGGGACAGTCTCTTGCTTTGATTATAACATCTGTTGGATAAAATATTCATTTATTTCAGCATGTATTAGAAAAAAGTTCATGACATCATAATACATATGGCATGGCATGGCATGGCATACTGATCTTTTAAAAATTAGTATCAGTGATACAAATTTTTCTTTTAGCTTATTTACTTAGGTTCTAAAACTTATGTCCATTTGAAAATAATGATGAACAAGAGGCAGTAGAATGATAGAATGTAAATTAGGAATCTGCCTATTTTAAAGGAGTAGAACTAGAAATCAGTTGCCTCAAAACAACCATATATGAATTTAAAAGAGCACACACACATGCACAAACACACACACATGCACATAAAACACACACATGTACCCACATACACATGCACACACACATATGCATGAAAGCCAGGAAACTAAATTTTAAATTCTCACCATGCACTTATAGGTTATAAAATGTCACCTAAGATTTAAATTGTATCTCAGATGTTATCAAGTGAGACTCCAAATAGTCCCTAAATTTCTACATTTGAAGCATGTTTCTTCCTTTTTTCTATTTTTGGAGCTTAAATAGCTGAATAGATTAAAAATTGCCTTTAAATAAAAAATGAGCTAGGGACCCCGAGCTGTCCTCTGCCTGATTTCAACTCTGAGCAATGGTGAATTACTACACCTCTGGACATGGTGGTTTCTAACTACAAGCTGCCAGCAGCATAGAGTGTGGCCATAATGCTACCTATTTCCCTTGCTAAAATATTTATGCACTTATTAGACTTTACATAGGCTGCTGAATGTGAAGGTACCTCCTGTGGGGGCTGGGTCATTTCAAGAAGCCCATTACAGAGACTCAACTCAACTACATTAGAGACTTGAGCATCCACTTATAGGTGATATTGCTCATTAATATTAGACAATTCCTATCTCTGTGCTTGTTATGAAGCAGTGATAACATTATGTGCATACATGCATGTGTGTAGGCACACATTGGCTGGTGGCTCCTAAGCAATCCACTTCATTAAGAAGCAGTTTAACATGGAGGGCGTATCAATAAAGATCAGCTTAATGCAGCTGCAGCACTGCACCGAAAATGATTTAGCCAAGTGAAGCAATTACTATGCATAATGCATTTTGCACAAGGTTGAGATGGCTTAGTGTTTATAAAGTAATTCTCTGGATTTATAATGACTGATCTGCTGTGCGATCCACAGCAGAGAAGTTTTATGTTAATAGGAACTTCACATATGCTACTAGGACACTGCCATATCTCCCCTCCCCACAAAAACCCACTAAACAATAAAATGAGGAGTACTATTTGTAAAATGTCTCAAATTTTTTGTTGTCTTTCTTTTTTTCTAAATTCAATGGAATATGTCTTACTCTTGACTTACTTGTGATTTGTATAGAAGGAAAAAAAACTACCTTAATTCCAAAAATATTTGTTAAAGGCTTACATGGGTTGGAACAAAGAGGAGAGAGTCCCTGAGCTTCAGAGGCAGCTAGAGCTAGTGGGAGTTGAACAGTTGATTACACAACAGTAGACTATGTGCTGAACGTGTATACTGACCTCTGAGGAGGTACCATTTCCGCTGGTGGCCAAAAAAGGTCATCTAGGAAAGGACCCTTGTGAGAAGGCCCTGGACGAACAAAGCAGATGCTCAGCTGTACAGGGATGGTGGTGGGCGCAGGACACATCTGTTCTCTCAGGACTTCTCCTGTTCCTCTACAGCAGCTTACTCTTTCAGCCTGAGGCTGCATCCTCTAGTTTAAGGGAAAGTGGGTCCAGATCTAGGCATATGGTTCAGTTCCCACCAAAGAGCCTATCAGTGGGCTGTTAAGTGTGTGGTGGTAGGGTCTCTGGAGAAGACTCCAGTGTGAGGAGAAATCAGACTCTTTACAGCCCTGTTTCTTATTTCTGAAAGGCACTGCATGACAACTGGGCCTGGGGACTGGGACTGACATTTTAAGACCTCAGAGAAAGCCAAGAACATCCAGAGATGCCAACTGCAACCCTAATGTCACTGGCTAGCCAGCATCAGCAAATACTCACACAGCCTCTGAGATGTGACAGAAATCTCTTCATATGGCGCTGAGGGCGGCTTTCCCTGTGTTTCATTCCTTGTAGCAGATGGCTCTATGGCTGAGAGGTCAGTGTGTGGCGACAAGTCTCACAGGGTGCTGAGCAGCAGAGAGTCAGGTGGCAAGCATCAAGTTGATGGGCCCTTTCGCCATGTCTGAAGAGTTTGGCATTGGCTTTCAAACAATGGTAGACTTCCTACTGGGGTGTGTGAGGTGACTGTGGCGGCACAGACGAGGCAAGGCACTGAGTCACACAATGAAACACTTAGTTCTTCACCATTCTCTCCTGTACTCCCCATTACAGACACCCTTTCCCACCTTATTAACTCTCGCTTCAAACAGGAGATCTCAAACCCATGGCCTTTGACATGCATACAGGATCTAGGCAAAAGTAAATACCATTCTTTTGTTTCCATTGTCATAATTCTGAGAATCACTTTTTGGTTATAATAAGTGATACTAAGTTCTTTATCTTTATGTTTCTTTGAACATATACTTAAGTTTTTTTTGAAATAAACCAAGTAACAGAAAAATATCAAGTAAGGCAAATGCTGATTCCAGAATGAAACCCACCAAGGTTTGATTGGAGCTGAGCACATATGATAGTTGCGGAAAACATTTCAATCACAGAGTAACATAATTTTAAAAAAAAGATTTCGTGAGCAAAGCTAGACATTAAGTCTGAAGATTGCTTTGGCAAAACGAATGAACAAACAAACAAAGGTAAGATGTGCCCAGATTTGAACCAAAGGAGAAGAGAAGAAAATGAATGGCAAGGAAAGAAAAAGGATAAAAGCTCAAGGACAGAGCAGGCAGAGCTTGAGATGACTTCTAAGGTTGGCTTAGGTGACTAAAGAATGAATCACACCATTAAGTGAGTTAAAGAAAACAGGAGGAAGACTGGGGAGGAAGTGGAGGAGGGTGATGGGTGTAATTGACTGCATGAACCACTGCCCATGTTAAACCCAGAAAAGAACACCTCCAAGACTTTAGTTCTCAAAGTGTATTCATCAAATCAGCAACGTCAGCATCATCTGGAAGCTTACTGGAACCGACACAGCTTGGTTTTCCCATCTCTTCCCGCAGCAAGTGTCCATGAACTGAAGCTTCTGCAACCACAAGCCCAAATAAACCTTGTCTCCTGATAACACATGATTCGGCATGGATTTTGCTACACTACTGGGAAAGTAACAACACATATTGAACCAGAATTCTAGTCCTGCAGTTCTCTAGGTGGTTCTAGAGCATGCTAAAACTTGAGGACTACAGGGCTTGGGAGAAAGAGTGTAGTCAAGATACTTGTGCAAAACCAACTGTATTATTTTGCCCAAGGCCGTTTGCTAGACCTCAGTTTTCTCAACTATGAAATGAGTCGCTACAGGACTGCTAGCAGGTCACTAAACCTTGCTACTTCTGAGAGCATAACCCTCAAATACCCACCTTGCTTTAATAACAAAGTCTGACTTTTTAAAAAAGATTTATTTACTAATGTATTTTATGTATATGGGTACTTTGTCAGCATGTATGTCAGCACACCAGAAGAGGGAATCAGGCAGTTGTGAATTGCTATGTGGGTGCTGGGAACTGAACTTAGGTTCGGAAGAGCAGTGAGTGCTCACAACCACTTAGCCATCTTCCCAGCCCCCAGAGCCCAACTTTTTAACAGAGTACCCAAGAACACCAACAAAGCTTTTCGACTCCATTTGTAGTAGGTGTGGCCATGTGGCCTACTGTGGACAATGGGAGAACAGATGTGATGCCTATGTCTTCTGAAAAGTTTCCTCAAAGAGAAGGCTTAGGTCTCTTCATCCCTTTCTCTGCCCTCCCTCCGGTCTGAACAGCAGATCACGCATCTTGGCTGTAAGGGGGAAGGCACACTTAGAGGCAAGAAGAGCAAAGAAAGCAGACACCTGGGTTCCAATGAGCTCTGAAAACCATCCACTGCACCAGCTCTATTTTAGTCCCGAACTATTTTACATAAGAAAGGGGCAGTATTGCTTTAGCAATTCTTAGTTTGGTTTCTCTGTGTTCTTACATAGTAAGCCTCTTCTACTTTGTAATGGTAGAAGACGCTATAAGGAAAATGCAAGATAAACCAGCCTTTAATCCCAGCACTCAGGAGGCAGAGGCAGGCGGATTGCTATGAGTCTGAGGCCAGCCTGGTCTACAGAGCGAGTTCCAGGGCAGAGGAGCTATACAGAGAAACGCTGATTCAAACACAAACAACAAAAAGCAAGACTCCTTGTATCTTGAGGCCCAGCCTGAGAATCTGTATCTGATGAGTTTCCATAGGCTAATGTTTGTGAATAGCATACGCTCAAAGAACAAGAGAGCAAGAAATTTGGACAAGAAAGGATAATTTTTAGTCACCCTTTCCCATAGATAAATGGCACTTTTACTTTTTTAAAGAAAACAACATTCAGAACTGACATTCTCTTTGCAATATTAATTCTGGTCATGAGAAAATCATTAGACCAATTATACCAGTATTTGTGAGTTTCTGGATCTATTGGAACAACCCATAATCCCTGCCTCCCGGATCTGTCCTCTGGCCCCCACAGCTTTGCCAGCATGCTCAGCAAAGTTGCTGTTTTCCCTGGCAGTGTAGGTAAAATTCTACAGCCCAGCTATGTGGTGTAAGATGGTAGTTACTTGGCACGACGGCCATGGTTTTGATGGAAAAAGGAAAGTGTGTCTACTCAAAGCAGAAAGGAGTGATCTAGATCTGCAGCCTGTCCATGTAGGAAGCTGGAGCTCTGAGAGAATCCAAGTGTGGCAGTTTGAATATAATTGGCCCCTATAATCTCATATGGAGTAGCACTTTGGTGTGGCTTTGTTGGAGTGGACATGGCCTTGTTGGAGGAAGTGTGTCACTGTGGGGTGGTCTCTGAGGTTTCTTATGCTCAGGATACTGTCTAGTGTCTCTGTCAACATCCTGTTGCCTACAAGATGTAGGATTCTCAGCTACAACCTCAGCACCACATCTGCCTGCATGCTGCCATGTTCCCTACCATGACAATAACGGTCTGAACCTCTGAAACTGTAAGCAAGTTGCCCCAATTAAATGTTTTCACTTATAAGAGTTGTCATGGCCATGGTGTCTCTCCACAGCAACAGAAATACTAGATATCAATTTATCCCGTGTGATGCATGTCACAGTTTGTAAAGGGCAACCCCTGCTCTCACTCACCCATGTCTTCGCAGGATAAGGCATTTAAAGGGAAACATGTCCACATGCTGGGCATCATCTTTTCAAAGCCGTTGTTTAGTAAAGATGCACTGGAGGGGCTGGGTGTTCCCTTCCAAACAGTTTGTTAACTAGCACTCTGGGCTAGCGTGCTATGGGAAGGCGGCAGGAACATTCAGACTTGTGCACACTGCAGAACACCAAGCAAAAAAAGAAAAACCGACTGGGCAATCAGTCATTTAAAATGGTGTGTTCTAAGTAAACACACACCATTTCCTAACACTGTGTCTCAGTGAAGAGCAGAAGTGGAATTTGAGGAAGATCTGCTCTGGGAATTGGTTCCATCTCCGTCCAGCTCACAAGTGTCAGACACTCTTAGAAATGAGACTATCCCAAGAGTTATCCCACCCTCTATTCTTTCTTTGCTTTCACAGACGTTGCCTTTAACTCTTAAGATTTTTATAGTCATTAAAAAGTATATTTTGACATTTTATTAGAAAGCTCATTAATGTTGCTAGCTAAGAAGCTGTTAAATATTAATTTCCTGTGTGGTCAAACTATATACCTGTCTACACTTACCTTCTTACTACAACCAATAATGAGGATACTGAGTCCTTCAATTCAATTAGAAAGTTCTTGGGCTGCTGACTCCAAAAGGATCAATTGCTTTAAATAATTCTGCATGTGTAGATATGAGCTTATGTCATCTATGGTAGCTTCTTCTGTAGGGGTGCCATAGTTTATAATGTTTTATAGAAAGGAAAGATATCAGGGACCATGCATTGTACAACTCCTGTGGGTCTCATTCACATATAGTCTACGGTACCTTACGGAATTGCATAGTACACAATATAAGCAGCCTTGGGTGGAGGCTATGATTGCTAAAGTCATTAGATAGGCCTCCAGATAGCTTGGGTGTGTGCTGTTTGGAAATGGCTGCAGTGTATGTTTCGAGAGTGGTGGTGAGGACATTAGAGCTCTAGTGGGCCAGTGTTCAACCTGTGAAATTTCTGTCACCTGCCAAAAGTTAGAAGAAAGAGGCTGGTGACGCAGACATTAACATTGCTCCTGGAAAGCTCTAGGTTTGGGATGTGCTTGGCTTCAAGACCTAGAGAGGGCTGGGCAGCAGCTAGCGACGTATAGGCACTCCCTGGCCTATAGTTTTTGTGAGGGTGTGTCTGTACACTAGACAGGAAGGGAGCTTTGTAAAATTTATTTTTGAACCTGGTAGCATCTTAATATTTGGGCAAAGTATGTTTTCCCTGTAAACCACAAGCTTCCTGGTGAGCACAGTTCATGGGAGGGACTCCTACCACCAGCAAAGTGCTCCAGCCAGCTCTTATCTGCAACTGCAGAGCCCTTTAAAGATCCTAAATGGAGCTGCTGAATTGTTGTCATGGTTACCAGAGGACAGTTTCTGAGGCCACAGTGTTTTCAAGGAGGGCAGTCTTGGGTTGAATATCCTGGGTTTCTGAGTATGTAACAGACTTAAAAGAACAGTTTCTCCCTTCCTTCTCTCTTCCTCACAGTGCCTAACCATGAACCTGACCCTTGGTGACTCAGATGTCCCCAGAAGTCATCCTAGTTTCAGCCCAGACATACCTTAAATGATCAGACCGATCTAGGAGTGGAAGCACTGACTGTGAGTCTTGGCATGACTCCTCCTGCAAACCAAGAGAGGTTCCTAAACACTTGGTTCATGTAACTTCTTCTAGGCAAAAGATGCAGCTTAAGTAACTCTCTGGACTCAATACGCTAGCTAATAAGGCACCAACATCTTGAGCACTGCACATGGGCACAGCACTTACACAGACCTCATGTAACTCACTAACCTAACAAGAGGGTGGAGAATACTGTCCACATTTTATCTATGGGGGAGGAAGGACATGTAGTGGTGCTGCTTAAGGCTGCACAAGGAGTAAGTAGTAGAGTTGGGATTCAAACTCAGGGCTATTAGGTTCTCATGGCAGACAACTTTCTTCTATGCCACAGTTGCCATTTTGGATACTGAGAAGAACTGATAGCTCCAAGAGACCCATAACCATCTACTGGACACCGAACACCCATCTATTCATTAAGTAAACATGTCCTCAGTCTGTTCTGAGCCAGATCCTCTACTGGTCACTGGCAATATATAAAGACAAATCACACACAATCTCTGCCCTTAAGAAACTAACCTACTAACAGCTAGTAGTAATTTAAAAAACAGGAATCTAAAAGACTCCAGTGAAGGGAAGTTAGGGAAATCATTCTGGAAGAAACAGTACCTGGCTGAGCCAGCTCAGTATCAAGGTATGTGGGGGGTAGGGCAGAGGAGGGGAACAACAGAGTAAGATCCAGCAATACCTATGCTCAAAGAACTCCCTGAACTGCAGAGATAACTATGATACATATACAAGGAAAGAGCATAAACTTCCCGAATGAAGGTCCACATAGGTAAACCATATAAAAGCATTGGAGAATTGAGAGACTAGATGCAGAAAGTAAGGTCAGGAAGAGCAGCTAAAGAAACACTGAATAAAAGATGGTGATGATGTTGACGATTCTTTGAGACAGAGTCACACTATATAATCCTGGTTGGCCTGGAACTCACACAAATCCACTGTCTTTACCTCCCAGGTGGTGGGATTAAGGCATGTGTCACTACACCAGGTCGATATTTAATTTTTTTCTTATTTTGTTAGAATTACTTAGAGCTCTATCCTAGTTTCATTTTTTTCCTTCAGTTTTCATTTCCCAATGAAAGAAAAACATTTATTCAACATACATCTAAAGTTTATGCTGAGGGCAACATATTACTTCAGGCTCCAATGGAGTGCACGATAGAACTATACAAAGAGAATAAGGTCCTTGAGTAGACAGCAAACAACCAATATGTTGAAACCTTGAGATGTGAGCTCCAAACCAAATGGCATAAGGAACTAAATTATTAATTCAGATCTGAGAATAGGAACTGTCAGGAAGGAGTCATTGTTGCTGGTTTGTCCATTTCTGTTTCCATTCAAGATTCATTCCCTGGTGCTTCCCATCTACAATGCCAACTCTTTAGGGCAGTGGTTCTCAGCCTTCCTAGTGTTTACTTTACTACAGTTCCTTTACTACAGTTCCTCATGTTGTGATGACTCCCAACCATAAAATTATTTTCATTGCTACTTCATAACTGTATTTTACTAGTTATGAGTTGTAATGCAAATATCTGTGCTTTCTGATAGTCTTAGGCGACCCCTGAGAAAAGGTCATTCGAAACCACCAAAGAGGCCGCGACCCATAGATTGAGAACCACCGCGTTAGCGCAAGCGCCAGTCTAAAGATATAAGCCACCAATGCATTATACAAGCATGAGCTGTGTCCATGCACAGGTGCAAGGTCATGTACGTCTTTAAACGAGAACTCAGAAAGCAGAGTAGGCGGTTTAGGGGCTGAGTCCTCAAAAGAAATAGTTTGCCAAGTGGAGACAAGGGCATGGAAGAAGGCATAGAGATTAATGCTCACAGGACGAGAAGGCTTGAACTGCGGACTTTGGCTTTTACTCTCCAGGTAACGGGAAGCCATTAAAAACAGGGTCGTGACTGGATTTTCGACTTTAGAAACAACCTTCCGTTATGCTTGGAAAGTGGGATGGAAAGCCGAGAGGTGGTGGCTCAACCACGGACGCCTACAGCAACTGCATCTCAAAGGAAGGACGGGAGAGTAGGCGGTGGGAGTGGAGGACTGGAGGCTGAAGGGAATCCTTTCGGAGCTGCACATTCTGGGGAAGGACTACGCAGTTCTAGGCACAGCACTGCTGCCGGGAAAACCCGCCTCCCCTTCCATCCCTCTGGGGAGGAGCTCGGGCCAGAGCACGTGATGCCTGGGGCACCCACCTTTACTCAGGGCAGGTCTCTCGTCTATTCTCGGTTTCATGAGTTTGCCACGTCGGCCCCCAACAATTCAGCTCAGTGTTTCAGTGCGCAAGGAGCCCACTCTATTCCGAACGTCTCTCTATGGGCTTCCTGAGAAGCCTACTTTGGGAACATAAACCTCAAAGGAGTCTTTGCCCACAAAAAAGATGGCGGCACACGACTTACACTGAGTGCGCGGACCCGGCTCCGGCGTCGGCCCCACTGGGCGAGGCGCAGGCGGAAGGGGCGGCTCTGAGATGACCGGGGACCTTCCTGGGAGGGGCTCTGAGCCTGGGAGGCGTGGCCTAATCGGAATCGTAGCGTCGGATTGGTCTTCCGTACGCTGGGCGGGGCCTCCGCAACACCCTGCCCCTCCCTCCTCGAACCGGAAGTGTCTCTCGG